>JAWNNJ010001472.1:0-123084 GCA_035045125.1 Hypselothyrea guttata
TCTTGCTTTCTAACCCTTGCCGCCTAACTCTTACAGGCTGAATTCTTGCTGGCCGAACTCTTACAAGCCCAACTTCCGGCGGTTCAACTCTCGATACTTAAATCTTGCTGCCCAACTCTTGCAACCTAACTCTCACTACCCAACTCTTACTGATTTTGGTTACAATTCAGAACTGAATTAATAAAGGCATATTTTGTGGTGCATACTTATGAGGTGAGGCATGGTTTGGAGCTCTAGATTTTATAAAAAGTTTGTTTTCTTCAAAAAAACAAATAAACTTAATTTAAATTTTATCGATATTCGGGATCAACATTAAAAATAGCATAAGAAATGATATTCTATTCACAGGATATTCACCTTTGTGGAACAATGTAATTAATTCCAAGGATGTTTCTTACAAAAATTGTCGCTGTGAGAAATTCTATTAAAATTATACGACAATTTTCCCAAGAAATTTCTATAAACAGTTGTGTGCAAAGTACATGGTTATTTATAATGTGGCAACAATTTGTGTAATAAATTCAATTTGGTTGCTTTGGCGCAAACTATAAACTCAAACTCTGAGTAATTAAACCCTTATTGCATGGTTCGCGTGAATGTTTGAGCGTGTGGGTGTCGTGAGTGTTGTGGTTTCTATTATTGTATTGTAGTTATTGTTGTTGTGACCGAATGCATGACATCAAGTCGTAAAATCGTTACTGCAAACGTCAGCAAGAGCCCACACATGGAGCTAACATGCATGCACACATATGTACAATACATACAGATGTACGTACAAGCACGTACAATCCTACATTCATATGTATTTATGGAAAATTCTTGTCAACGCCGCCATTGGGCAACTTGCAAACCGGAAATGTAAAACTACATGGCATGAGTTTTGCATTGTTGTTGACATTTTATAACAGCATATCCGGTGGCAGTTACCGTTATGCTTACTGTTGCTCTAACTACACTATGGACATTTCAGCTGCCAGAGTTGCCAACAAAGGTTGTCAGCGCAGTAAATTGCATTAAACGAGGCGCAAAAGAAAAGTGTCGAACGACTTGTTTCCCAGGAGGGGGCAGGGCATAGCAAGCAGAGGTCAACACCGACTGCAGCCGAGTAGCCCCTGAATGAGTGGGCTGCAAATCGCATTAGTGCTGTAAAATGCAATTATAATTGAAATCAGATTAAAAGCAAATATAATGGCAACAATGACGCGCAGTGCAGCAAGCGAAAGCGGAGAGCAGAAGGACTCTAGAACTATGTATGTATGTGTGTGTACGCGTTAATGAGTGCAAGCTGCGGGTGTTAATAAGCGCAGCAAATGAGCTGTAAATGTATTTTATGAGATTTTAATTAAATACGCGATAGAGACACACTGAGAGAAGATAGTGCAATAGCGAACATTAAAAATGTTATGCATAGAATAAACATTAAATAAATAAATAATAAATTACGACAAATGGATGGAATTTGATTATGCCATTTAAATAAATAATCTCTAAAAGATCTAAAAATATGAAGTACAGTTTTCTTTAATGCATATATAAGTTCATTTGATGTCAGAGTAATGCAGAACTCCCGTATAATTACCTGTCGCAGAGTGAAAGCGAAAAAATAATAAAGTAATTAATCATTTAGTTTCAGTTTAACAACATCAACTAAGCAATTAGTTACGTTCTGTATTTTGACCAATAACTTTGGTTAATAGCCGAATTAATCCCTAATTACTTTGTTGTCGAAAATGTAGACATTAAAGAACACTGAATTTTATTCACTTTAAATTTAAGTTATATGCAGAACAAGTCCTACAGTTGTGTCCGAGACTCTTCAACGTCTTACGAAGGGCTGTAGCAATGCTTCTTCCTCGATTTTTTTTTTTAAGCATGCTTAAATATTGTTTCTGTAACAAGTTTTGTGTTTATTCATACAATCAGACAGACAAGGCTAAACTCAACTCGTTATCCTAATCAAGAATACTATATATTTTTAATGGGTTCTCGTTCATGATTTTGCATACTATTATGCAAAGTTATTATACCCTTTTTATGGGTACAGGGTATTTTTGCAATTTTGAAATATTTGGAATACATAAAAGATTGCTTGCAATAAAATAAAATTATAGATAACTTCAACTATTCAATAATATTTTCTTCCATAAGAGTGTTTCGTACTTGTATCCATTTATGTATCGAACGTGGCTAATACATGTCCTTCAATACTTTTTCTTGGTTTCTTTGTTGTCCTACCGTGCGTATGCGTAATATTTTGAATAGCTAAGTGCACTTGTACCTGGTCGTTTATACGGGTCTTTAGTATGGGAGTCGCTTACCTTTTGTTAGGCCGTTGGTGCGCTGATAACTCGCATTCAACAATGCCGTGGACGTCAGTTCCGTTGATAACATGCGATGCGGGCGGGAATGTGGGGGCGAGAAATGACTTTACGAGATTACCAATAGGCAGCGGATGTTCCTTTTGTTGTTGTTGTTATTGTTGTTGTTGCTGATGGAGACGTTAACTGCGATGAGGACGCGAATGAGAGCGATAGCGACAACTACGTCGACGCGTCAGAAAATCAATGTGCATGCATAATTTAAAGTCAGTTGGGCTTGAACTGAAGGATTTCTGATACGATAACCGACTGCGACTGCGACTATAACTACGGCGACGACAACGTCTCGCTGTTTCTCTCAGTGTACGTTTCACTTGAAGTGGCGTTTGTGTTATTTTTAGACGTACTAGTCGTATTTGGAACCGGGACACGTTTTCATATGATAATTTGCTCAATTTTTGTTTTGAAATCTATCATTATAGGCAAGCCGTAATTGCCGTGGCTGTGGCAAAGGACACGCTTCGCACACACACATACACATAAAATAGGATACACAAAATGCCTTTTACTCCACTGTGCCTTGGTTTTTGTTGCCTTTGTTGCCTTTGTTGCTGTCAATGTGCCTGCCAAAGCGACAGCCTGCCTCTAGCATATGACGTTTTCTTTCTCTCTGTGTATGTGTGTGTGTGTTTGCTTATGCGTGTGCGCGCTTGTGTGTATGTGTGTGTGTGTGTGATTTTCTTACAGGCACTTTTCACTTGCACTTTTCACTCGGTTACCTTTTCTCACTTGATTTTCTTGCTCTGCCTGCGTTAATTGCAATTTTTCACAGCTCTTCGCATTGCATATGATTTCGAGGCCAAATGTGCACTTGGCGCTTTAATTTCTTAAGACCAACGTGTAAATGCTGCTGCCTTTGTGTATATGTGTCCGTGTGCGCGTGTGTCTGTGAGTGTGGTTGGTGTTTTGTCTGTGTATTGGGTGTGCGCGTCGAGTGTGTGTTATTGCCGCAGCCGTGTGTGTATTCCATGAGTTAACGTCGCGTACTGGCCACAAAGGCACGCGCATATCCTTTTGTTCAAGGATGTTGTTGCCATGTGGATTGCGTTTGTTTGCAGCTTTTTCATTCGTTCACAAACTTGACGAAAGCTTTCGCATACAGCTGTTTTGCCAGCGAGAGAGAGAGGGAGCGAGCAAGCGTTCAAGTGCAACAAAGACAGACCTCAGAGAAATATGGTGAGAGCGCGAGAAGGCAAACATAAAGAAAGGCAGTGATAAAAGGGAGGAAGATTGTGACGTTATCACTAAAATTAAATATATATTTAAAAAAAAATAAAATAAATTTACATTTTGTATTTTGCAATAAAAAATTGCAATATAATTTTCTTGGTTTACAAAGCATTCATAATTACCTAAAACTTGAGAAGCCCATGCCAAAATTCTCATTATTTTATACTTAACCCTAGATCATGTAGTACATACATAATTTTCTTTTTCTTCATAATATATAATATATAATATTTAAAATGGATTTGACAATTTTTAAAAACTTAATATTTTTGGATTTTGGAAATTTGAATTTTGAAATTTGGAAACATTTTATTTATACTTTATGAAATTAAAAGTTTTTCCCTTAAAGAGGGTTAATAATTTTGTGCAATAATTCAATGTAATCGTATTGATAAACTATGAATTTTTAGAGCTTGAAATACCGAATGTTCGTGCAAAATTTGCCTAAAAATAGACAACAGTTGAGAGGCAATTAAAATAAGAAAGCTAAATAGCTTTGTTTGCCTGTCCCGCACGTCAGAGTTATCAGAATTTCATGAATGAATCCCCCGAAGCAATTGAAGAAGTCAGTCACAGAGAACATGAAACATGGCGAATGGAAAAGAGAGAACAGAAATAGAAATGGGAATAGAAATAGAAACTGAAACAGCAAAGGCAAGAATGAAGCTTCGTCAAGTTGCGAGGGTTCGATGAAAATGTCAGCAGGGTAGGTTATCCAAAACAGTCATGTTCCAAGAAATAGGCGAAAAAGAAAGAAATAGCACACGACTTCAAACTGCTTTCTTTTGCGCAGCGCAGACTCTACACACTCTCACACACACACACACACACGCCAACACTCACACTCACACACACACAGACACAGGCACACTCAAGTTGCCTGATTATTTTTGATGAATGAAAAGCTTTTTGTTTGGCCTGCCGCTATCTACGTCGCAGTACTGCAAAACTTTATAGCTCCCGCTCTCTGACTGCCGCCCTGCTCCCCTGTCCATCAGCTGTAGTTTTGTAAAATAACGGTTCCACTGACGTTGTACGCGTATATATCTATGTAAGTTGTAGAACCTAACGGCTCTGTGGCGAAAGTGATGTGTGTGTGTGTGTGTGTGTGAGTGTGTGTGAGTTTTTGGCATTTTGCTGTTTGGGTTTTTGGGTGGGTTTTAACTGGTTTCTGAAGCGTCATATGGCTTTTTTTGTAAGCATGACTAATATAATCAAATGGGCAAAGGCGAATGCGCTCCCTGCTCTTGCGGCGTCGAGAAGTCTTTTTGTTTCGTTTTTTTCGCATTTTCTGGCGACATGCCAATCAGTTTAGCGAAATGCCTGACGACAGATAACCTTAAACAAAATAATATGCCCCACTGTGCGGGTGGGTATATATCTACATACATACATATGTATGTACATAAGTATTTGGGGGTGCCGGACGTCAGCATGTGTTGATGTCGTCACGGAATGCTGATGGTGATTCATTCAATGCCGGCAGTGTTATGCTTTTCTTGGGCTCTCTCTCTTTTCTCGCTTGACATGTGACAAATGAGATGACTCTCGTCCTGCCGCTGGTGAAAGGGCCAGGCCATATGCACACATGTCTCAAGTGTTATTGTTTTACAAGTTTTGCTCAATATTTAGTTAAAATTGTGAAAGTTTGCTTTATCTGTTGCACTAATGACATTATGCTAATCGAGCTTGTAGCAGCTGGAGTGCCATCGATATCAGCCATTCTTTTAATACTATCTATTTTCTATACAATTTTTCTCTGGTTTTTGCTGCTTATGATCTGGCACGGCTGGCGTCTAACGAATGTGCCATCATTAGTTGTGTTCCGGTCATAAATCATACACTCCGTTCCGCCAGGATATGCACGGGATATGGACTGCACTGCTAATAATGTCACGTAGCACAGCTTTTGACAGCCAGTGTGTGTGCCGCACACATTATTGTCCGCCGGAATGTACGCAGGGACTGGGTAATACAGCTTAATGCTGGCAATTATGACACGATGTTTGCCGGGTCTTTTCAGTTCTTAAGTGCAATTAGCTCAAGTCCCAGATGAAAGCTTTAATTAAATGAACTGCAATAATCCTGAAAACAACGCAAAATTGTGCATTTCCGGGAATCCTTAAACCCAATAATCATCATTATTTTGTTAATAATCGCATTTGTACACCCATTGAAAATTGAAAAAGAGGGTTGATAGCTTTCAGTAAATTTACATATATAACTTTTATATAATTATTCTGTCTTTCTATATAACCTATTAACTTTTAGTTATATTATTTAATTTTCCCTGCAACTAATAAGCTTATAACGTGTACACAATTTACTTTTCTTTATTTGTTTAGTAATATAAATTAAATTACGCATAGTGTGGGAAATATTTATGCAGAAACATTCGCCAGAGCAAACACAAGAATTGTGCAAAAACAACATTCTCCTCATCTTGTTATCTCTGGTTTAAACTCAAGTAAAGGCGAATCTTTTCGGCTCTACAAATAAAACACACAGCTCCAGGAAACTCGCGGATGAATGTTGTCTCAGGTTGTCTCTCTCTCGCTTCTTGCGGCTGTCTCTCTCTTTTGCTGTATGTGTGTGTTGTTTAAATGGTGTGTTATATGTATTTGTGTTTACAGTTTGTTATATTTTATTGTTATTGTTGTGGCTGTGCCGTACTCACCTAAGAAGTATGCAACACCAAATTGCTACCTGCATACTCCGCCCCGTTGTTCTTGACACTCGCAACTTTCCAGATAAAACTTGTCGGCATAATTTAACTGTGGTTTGCACTGCTTGCCACTTGCCTCTTGTCGCCTGCCGCTTCCCGTGCCACTTCAAATGCTTTAAGACTAATGCTTGGCGCGTGGTTTGAAGCAGCCGCCATTTTGGTGGTCGCGTTTCATGGCGGCCTTGCAACGTTGCTGCTGTGCTTAATTTTTTCGTTTTGTTTCATTTCATTTCATTATTTTTGTTTTTGCGAGTCGAGTCCAGTTCCTCTTTGGCTTTGCCCACACTCTAACCTATAGCTCATATCTTGTTGCGCATTCTCTCATGTACCACGGTCAATGCTCGACGTGGACATTGCGAAGGCCTGACGTCAACACACGCACACACTTGCACACGCCCATACACACGCACACACCAATAAAAACTTTGGCCCTATCAAGGCCAAACAATGGGCGCCAGCGGCGTTGTCGCGTGACGCAAAAAGATATATTGAGTTTTGCCGTTGAACGTCTTAGACTGAATTTCTTAACTAGCCATTGCTTTGTCACGTGCTAACTTTGCCAATTAGGAGTCACCGTTAGAAAGCTTCAAGTGAAAGAAAAGCTTTGGTTTAGCGAATACACAAACCAACAGCCTGCACAAACTTGTATATGCTTCATTGTCAAACGAAGTGATGCGAATAATGTTAATAATCTGGAACCCCACAAATATACCTAAAATAATATTAAATCAATAATATAGAAAGTTTCTATACTAAACCATTAAATTTCTTTTTAGTTTTATTGGAATTTATTATATTTCGTTTAAGTCTTCAATGGTTTTAATTGGTTCGTAAATTATTTTGGTTAACAAATTAAATTGCAGCATTCTCGCGCTAACTGATTGGCTAGACTGCGTTTGACTAGAAGTGGAACGTATATTAGAATTATTTCCAGAATTCAGAAACGTGTTATCTTGCTGTTATCTGGGGATGGTGGTAAGGAGCACACCGAAGAACGCGAGGGACTCTGCTGAGGACGTGGTGGTCGTTGCGGATTGATATTGGCATTGGCCTGGCGTAGATTGGCAAAGAATTGCTGGCGACGTGGTCCGCCGCCACGTAAAGGCAACGTGGGAATCTCACTGGGCGACTGATGATGCATCTCCTCTTGCGAGCAATTGCGCATGGCTGGATTCACACATTCGTAGACGCTCTTTGAAAGATAGATTCAATATAAGAAGGTTTTATGTCGGAGATAAGCTGGAGCACTTACCTGCTCGGAAGAGTACTGATTGTTCTGGGCGAAGGCGAGCGATGTGAGTGAGGGCAACGCCTGGGCTATATCAGAGCGTTCAATTCCGCGTACAATCAGAAATGTACGTGGTATGAGTATTCCGACAAGAACGGCCCAACCGCTTGCCTGTAATCCTAGTGGTATCGACGCATCCCGCCACTCATCTCCAAATAGCGAAAGTATAATCCATACTGTCCAGATGATCAGCAGCAGCACGGCGCCAATTACTATTAGAATACCTTCACGGTAATTGCGTTGTGATCTATAGATGAATGGAATCAGGCTAGCCAAAGAGCACAGAAGCAGAAAGTCATAGGCCAACAGTCCCCAGAGCCAACGTCCATAGTAGATATTCTCGCAGGAGACACTGTCCGTTGCCATTTGCATGACAACCAGCAACTGGACGGACATGCCCACCTGAACACAAACACTAAACGCACAGATGACGGCCTGTATGTAACCATTCACATGGGATAGAAAACCTCCTTCGGAGCCAATGGAGGCCAGCATAACAGCACGGCAAAGCAGCAGGGAGAACACGAAACAATAGACCAGGGACATTATGAACACACGCACAGCGCAGAGCGTATTCAGAGTTTTGACATCTTCCAAGGTGACGTGGGAGTTACGCTGCTCACCCACATACTCCATGGAGAATGGCACAAAGGAGCAGAAGACGAGAATGAGGGAGAGCAACAGTAGAATCGATGTAACCGGATTGCCTTCAAAGACATCGCCCAACGAGATGCGCACCACAATGAACACCAGAATGGCCAGCGTTGCAATCAGGCCCAGTATGGCGGCCGTCAGACCCGTTGCCACCCAGGTGTCCAGTTTGATGCGCCAGAACATCACCGATTCGCCCTCGAACAAGAACGGATGCCGGCGATTATCTCCGGCCGTATATTGACAATTGAAAACGAGTCCAAACTTCGTCTTGAGCTCCAAGCTAGTGTTGTTATCGCGATTATAATGATAATATGTCGTCACGTTAGTTACGAAGTTCTGGGATGCAATCTCACGCAACTCCATGCGTGATTCACCAGTGATGACATCCAACGTTTCGAGTTTCTTTTGGTACATTTGAAATGTCATCGATGGGGATAATTTGCGCATGCGCAGTAGAGCCAGCAACTCGGATGTGTCATGTGCATGACGGTACTCCGAGGTACGCCAATCCTCGATGAAATTGAGGAAATTAAAGCAGCTTTCCAGCATGTACAGATCTTCGTCCCGCTTGCAGTGCTTGGCTAATGAGCCACGTAACCAGTTCATTAAATCTACCAGTGGACCCGCAAAGGCCAATATCCTGGAGGGCAACACACTTTTGCCAATAAGCACCTCATCCAAAGTGGACGGCATTGGATCTAGATCAGTGGTACGCAACTCAATCTCGTTCTCCATTAATATGAAGGCCTTGTTGGGCAGCTCTGTAATCGAGGAAGATTAATAATGTAAATCTGCAATCAATTCATAAATTCGTTTGTCACTTACCCTCGAGGAACGCTTGTTCTGTGCGCTCCGTGGGCACAACGAACAATGTGCCGTTTTCTTTAAAATGATTCGCCATCTTGTTGCCAAACAAAATGTACACATTATCCTCGCTCTTGAAGTGCATTAGACACATATGCTCCTGCCTTGCTGCATCCATGAATTCATTATAGACATCCAGTGTTTCGGATACAATTTCTACAGACGCAATCTTTTCGCCCCAGGGCATTTGATGCAGCAGATGTGCAACCTTGGGGAAGAGTTGAGCTCTGGCTGCAGCTATTGGCCAAACATTGTACTCCAAATCCTTAATTATCGACTCGAGATGTTTGTATAGATCATGATCCAAAAATATGCCCATCGAATACTGTGTACATTGCTGCATATATTGCACCTCCTGAATCAACAGGTTCTCGGCTAGACTAGCATTCTCAACATTTATTGCACGTACGCCTACAATGAAAAGGAATATTACATATTGTGTATTTTTAGAGTTATATCGTTCGGTTCAGACACAGTTGTGGTCTGAACTGTTAATTAAATTCTAATAAAGTTTTTACATCATACCAATTTCAAAGTCAGCCGATATGAGATTCGCCTGATTGATACGATTGATAACAAAGAGCGCGGACACCGGATCACTTGTCAAGACGCTGAGCAACACATCTCCCTCAATGGTTTGGACCAGCTCATGCTGCCGGCGCACCACCGTCTCTCCATCTACATTGACGACTGTCAGTTGGAGTCCATTGATGCAGATCTCTGGAACCAAACTGCCTGCAGAGGTTGTGCTGCTGCTGACAGTGTCCTCCGTTGTGGATGAGATGAGTGAAGCTAATTGTTCGCCTGTGCTGCTTGCCTCATTGTCTGTTGTCGTTGTTGACGCTGTTGTTGCGACTGTGGTTTTTGGGCTTGGTGTGCTAATGCTGCTAGTCGGCTGTGGTTTGGTTATACGCAGTGGTGCTGATTTTTTGGTGGGAATTCCATCTGCTACACCGGTCGGAAAATGGCTTAGACAGAGTGTTGTGATCAGAAGATAAAATAAAGCTGCAATGATTGAAAAAAAAATTATTTTATGACAAAGTTTGAACACTATAGAAACTTACCCCGTTTGAAAGGCGTTTTATTTATAGTCCTCATTGCACTCGTGGCTTTTTACTTTATTCTTAATTAAGTATTTAAATTTCCAATGTTTAAAAACGCTGGCAAGTGTTTTTTAAAACGAACTATATTCGTTGCTATTCAAACAATTAAATTGTACGACCATGTTAAGCATTTTATGTATATACCGTAGAAAAGAACTATTAAAAAAGAGTTAAGAATAAAATTGAACAATTTTTGAATTCTCGGCGAATTTTTACGGATTTCGCGAATTTTCCATTTTATTCGCTTCGATTTTTTTGTTGCAGTTTTGGCTTTTGTTATGTTGTGCTTTGGCAGTGTGTTGCACTTTAATCGCATTAAAAATTGTCACACAGACACCCTCAAAACACACACATAGCCAACATTAACAACAATAGCACACACACACACACACACGCAGTCACAGTTGAACTAGCTGTGACTTGGCTTGGCATAGTTCCCTTCCTGCTTTTCGTGCGGTCTTCCGTTCTACTTCATTCCATTATGGCCAAGTAATACGCTGGCAAAAATATGATATTCAGTTTTTCTATTTTTTACATTTTCACATTTCATTGTGGAGAAAAATGTGTGCCAGCAGAACTAGAAAAAAATCAATAGGTATTTTCTGCGGAAATCATTAAAGCAAACCGCAAGCGATATTCTAGCTAAATGGCTTGTTTGTTGTTAATCCACTGATGACCGATTTCTACAATTATTTTATTAACTGTATTGCACTTGAATTCAAAATAATAATACATTTAAAATATATCTATGTATTTCTCCTCGCGTATCTCACGTGACTGTGACTCTCAATGATCTGCAACTACGCTGGTTTTGGATTCAACTGCTGAAACTAAAAACCAGCAAAACTAAAACTAAAACTGAACGCTTCACCGATTTTAGGGTCAATTAGGGTTTTTCAGTGTATTTGTCTCTTTTATGTTTAACCACTGAAGTACACACATGCACACAGATAAAAATAGTTTTATTTTATTTGGTATGTTTTGTTAGTTTTATTATTTTGCAGATATATATCAAGAACGGGTGCAGCAATAAACTGTATTCACAAAACTGTTAACAAACCAAACCGAGTCGATGTTGCAATTATATTGTATTGGTTTTTTGTCACTCGCGCTTTCCCGTTGCTCGAGCCACCCTCGTAATGTTTTGCACCTGTTCGGTTTTTTCTTTCTATTTGGTTTATTTTGTTTTGGCCAACTTGGCTTAGACCGACGTATTTGGCATTACATTTCCGTTGTTATGGTTACACTCGACAGCGAAACTCACTCGATTTGCTGCACAAGTGAGTGTATTTAAAAACCTCTCATCATTTTAAAAATAAACATTTTCTGACATGTTTGAGTTTGTTGTTTGAGTTGAGGTAACCGGTTAAGGTTCAAATATTGGTCATTACAATTAACCGCCTGATTGCATCAGGTTTCCATTTACAACTGCATACACACATGTTAGTTAAGGGTGCCCAAGGGAGAAAACTCATTTGCGCTTCAGGGGAAAGATATTAAAAATAAATTGTTAGCTTTAATTTTATAAGAATTATTGTGAGTATAGCACAAAGTTATTTAAAGGGCAATCAAAAAATGGCTGCTCTAGTTCTCATCGTTTATTAAGACAACCCGTATAAATGAACTTAAACGTATATCCTTAACTTGCCCCTGACTGTGCGAATAATACAAATTTCTAAATGTAAGCTTACAAATATTTAACTAATGTCAAGGTCAGAAAGAAAGAAACACAATACGCAACTGATGGTCAAAATTAAATCCAGTGTGAAATTACAACGAGTCAAAACACTTTGGCCCTGAGCTCTTTAGTTTAATTTAGCTGCTGTCCGTCCAAAGGTCTATCAGCTTTGCTGCACTTTAACTACAGTTTTTGGGCACTTGACACTGGCAGCAGTTTTTGTTTTGTTTTTACTTTGACATGCGAAATGTTCAATTTGTTTATGCAATATGCATACGAGAGAGAATATATTCGCTACTGGGAATATTTGTAGGAGCTGTGATATTCAGAGCGAGTAGCCGTAACGGTTAGATTCACTCGTCCACGTTCACGTCCATGCCGCAACTGTAATGTCTGCAGCGCTCGCAGCTCTAGCGCAGGCCGTAAGCCCATAAAAATGCAAGCGTTTAGTCCAAAAAGGCAGAAGGGTTATGCATTGGTAACCGGGTTTGAGGCATATCACCTAGGTAGGTATACGTTCGCACATTCAAGTATTCACTCAGTCATTTACTCATTCATTTCTTCTTCATTGCATTTGTTGTTCTTTGATGTGAACTGTTTATGGCATGCCTTGCCATTTGGTGCTCTCTTCTGCTTAGTGCATGTAAGCGTATTTCATACTTCGCACTCAATATATTATGCAGTTATTAGTGACACCAATGAGCACTACTTATACCATGGACTTTAAACATAGGTTACATCTGGGTTTTTATGGGCTAGTAGTACACAGAAGCTAATATTTTATTTGATTATAAACCAGTAATGATCAAAGCAGTCGAACCGAAAGCTGCAGTCGGACGTAACCGACAGTAGGAGACCCTTTACTTTGTGTTTCAATAACAGACACACAGTCCAGCAAATTGTATGATGCATATCTTCGCTGTTTATTATACCCTGTACCCATTGAAAAATGGGAAATACAAGGTTATTAACTTTGTCAGGATGTATGTAACAGGCAGAAGGAGGCCTGGTAGACCCCACAAAGTATATGTATTTTTGATCAGGGAGATGAGCTGAATCGATTTTGCGATGTCCGTCTGTCTGTCTGTTCATCTGTCTGTCTTGATCGGCTCCCGCCAAAAAAAAATCCCACCACCCACCACTCCGCTTCTGTGATGAGCCCTATGCTCTATCCCACCCAGTGCAGTATGTCCGTTGCTTTGTAGGCTAGGCGGCTACCCGCTGCATTACTTGTAATGCAGGAGGTATGCTTGGAGAGCCAGCGAGGTGAGCGGCTAAGCGCTGCCTAGGAGGCGAGCTGGCTACCTGCTGCATTACTTGTAATGCAGGAGGTATGCTTGGAGAGCCAGCACGAGCGAGCGAGCAGAGAGGAGAGTGGCTAAGCGCTGCCTAGGAGGCGAGCTGGCTACCCGCTGCATTACTTGTAATGCAGGAGGTATGCTTGGAGAGCCAGCAGAGCGACGAGCAGAGAGGAGGTGGCTAAGCGCTGCCTAGGAGGCGAGCTGGCTACCCGCTGCATTACTTGTAATGCAGGAGGTATGCTTGGAGAGCCAGCACGAGCGACGAGCAGATAGGAGATGGCTAAGCGCTGCCTAGGAGGCGAGCTGGCTACCCGCTGCATTACTTGTAATGCAGGAGGTATGCTTGAAGAGACAGCGAGGTGAGCGGCTAAGCGCTGCCTAGGAGGCGAGCTGGCTACCCGCTGCATTACTTGTAAGGCTCTCCAAGCGCCAGCACGAGCGAGCGAGCAGAGAGGAGAGTGGCTAAGCGCTGTCTAGGAGGCGAGCTGGCTACCCGCTGCATTACTTGTAATGCAGGAGGTATGCTTGGAGAGCCAGCAAACGCGAGTGAGGAGACTGGCTAAGCGCTTCCTATGAGCTTATGCATAGAGAGCGGTCGATGTGTTTTCTCACCACAGCTGCAGATTGGTGGGTGGGTTTTCTTGGCTCTTTCTCTTGCGTATTATCGGGAACTGTGAAGAGACAGCGACGACGCAGCCTGCAAGCACTATAAATACAGCTACTGCAGTGCTGCTGATCACAGTGTAGTGTCTGTGATCAAGTGCTTAAGTGGAGTGGCGAGTGGATTTGTGGATCTGGAGTGTGACAATAGCAAAAGTTTGATGTGAGCAGTATTAGGCTGCCGTTAAATCTGGCACTCATAAAAAAGTAAGAAGAATAAGCATTGCTGCTACGCTTCGTGTGACAGTTTCATAAAATTATATTTTGAATATAGGGTACAGGGTATTGTGCAGTCGGGCACGTCCGACTGATCTGCCTCGTTTAAATTTTTATTATTAATATTATTACTAGGTGGATCCGCCCGCAAGAGTTAGGCAACGAGCATTGGTCAAGCGAGAGTTGTGCCAGTTGCTGAACCACATGTCTGCAAACACTTCAGCTGATTAGCAGCACTGCAGCAACAGTATTAATAGTGTTTGCAGGCTGCGATGTCGCTGTCTCTTGATCGGTTCCCGCCAAAAAGAAAGCGACGCAGAACATCACCCGAATCTGTGGTGAGCGAATACAACAACCATTGTGCATGCGGCGCTTGGCCGCTCTTCTATTTGCTCTCTCTTGCTGGCTATCTTAGCAAGCGCAAGGCAATACACATTGTGTATGGGTGTGCGTGTGTTTAATTGAGTTCAGATCGGAATAAGAGTTAAAATGGGAGGCGGCAAGAGTTGTTGCGTGTTTGCCGCTCATGCTCACATATATTGCATCTATATGTGTGGCCGTGGTTCAGTGCTTATGCAAACACTAAGTTCAATGTCTCCTTCTGTCGGTTACGTCCGACTGTAGCCTTCCGACCGACTTAACTGCACCGTCTTCACTGCTTGAATTTTAAATTATTAAAAATTAATAACCGTTTTTTTCATGCAGATGGCGCCACAGACGTTCTAAGCCGAGATACTCACCACAGCAAAGACTTCCACCAAGCAGTAAACATGGCGTTGACTTCGAACATGCTTGAGTTCGCACGCAAACTAGAGTTGTTCATCGTAGTTCAATTTAGGGATTTAGTTCTTAAGTTCATTTTTGGGTTCAGTTGGTTTAGTTCATATAAAAATTCAATAAGACACGGTTCAGTAGGACACAGTTCGCTTATAAAGTTTCTACTGAAATATATATGTTGACTCAGCTCGACGTTCTGATCAAGAATATCTATACTTTGCGGGTTCTGCCACGCCTCCTTTAGCCTGTTACATACATTCGTGCAAAGTTATTAAAGGCTTTATCCATTTGTAATAAGTACAGGGTATACAAATATCGCGCTGCGTTGTAGTAGGGTATGGAGAATATTGGGTTATAATAGAGTATAGGATACAGGGTATACATGAATGCATTGAATAAATGTATGTATGTACAAATGTTTGCACGTTGTAGATACACATGTGTGAAAGTTTCGGTTTCAACGAACTACCACCTGAGTTCATTGAGCAAAATCGCGCGTTTATGTATCGCGCCATTCGCAGCGTTGTCCTTAATTTCTTAAAAAGCGTTTAAACATCTAATGAAACCGTTTGGCTAACGATTTTCGCTGTCAGTCAATTTAGTTGCGTTTGGCTCATCGCGGCGTACAGTTCTCGAGCTGAGGTTGTGTGGCCGCTGGTCACTAAGAAGTAGTTAGGATAAACGGTTAATCAGCTAATCAGCTCATCGGGGCTGAAAGAGATGATGTGATCATGGCAAAGATAATATCAACCATTAAGGCAATTCTCACGAGGATTATATTCAGCGCGCATAGTATTTTGGCCATTTGGCAGGTGACCATCTTCAAGAACGACATTATCTACTGGACGTTATGTGGTCCATTGCTGCTGCTGCTGCTCGAGGGCATCTTTACCATCATGATCAAAAAAACGCAAGAGTGGCGCTGGTAAGCTATATGGCTCAACTCTTAAGCTGGGATATATGCTGATAACACAGATAATCGAGTGTAGTTGAGGTCAATGTAAACAAAAGTCGGCTGATGCTGACGTCATGTTGGGATTTTGATTTTCAATTAAAAGTGAAATCATGTGTTTAATGTAAGTCTGTGCGTGTGTGTGTATGTGTGCACCACCCTTAAGACAATGTGAACGTTACGGTAACTGTAACCATAACCGCGACCACTCCTCCGTACGCCCACCCACGTACCCCACGTAGTAGTAAAAACTTTAATGGAATTTCACTTTGTGGGCCACAACGCACCAGGATATTAGTCTGTGTCTTTCACTACCTTTTGTTTACCTTTTGACTTGTTGTTTGTTTTGGCCATTCGCTTTTATGCTTTGTCCACTCATTCCCTCATCCCTCAGCCACCCCCCCACTCACCATCACCTCTGCTGTCTTTTGCAGGTTCTGCCCATCGGTTTTCCTATACCTAAGCAGCATTGTGCCGGCAATTTGGCTGCTCGAACTGGACAAAGTCGAGCGACGCCTCCAGCTGATGAATTCCTCCATATCGAATGCCACTGCCACCAATGCCAGCAATGGCATCATCGAGAGCAGCCTCTCCAGCTCCAGCAGCAGCCTTAGCAACAACAATAGCGACATGGTGCCGGTGGCAGGTGTGCTCTCTGATGCTGGCATCAATTTTCGCATAAACCCGGATACTTGGACCACCCTGATAGAGCAGTTCCTCATGCTCATACTGATCGTGGGACGCTGGCTGCTGCCCAAGGGCGACTTGACACGGGATCAGCTGAGTCAGCTACTTTTGGTGTATATTGGCACGGCGGCGGATATTATTGAATTCTTTGACTCGTATAAGGATGATTCAATTGCACGCATTGGCTTCTTGGTCTTTCTCACGCTGGGCATTTGGTCCTGGAGCCTGATGCAGTTTACCATTGTGCTCTCAGCCACAAGGGGCAGAAGGCCACGGGGCAGCGGTTCGCATCATAAGGAGGAGTAAATTTAATGCGAATCCCTAAATTCTGTTCCGTTAATTTCATTTCATCACTTGCAGACATACGGACTGCTGCCAGAATTGCTGTTGTGGCATCGATGTCTGGGGTATAGCATGGATTATCTATATAATCTAGATACGATTCCAAATTATTTATTTAAATTTATTTTAAGGCATCGTTCTGAACGTCATACTGCAGGATGCGCCCTTTCTGACTTTCCGTCTGCTCATCATATTTCAATACAAGATCATCAACTATATGAATGTGTTTTTCACCTGCAAGAACTCCTTGGTGATTATACTACAACTCTATCGCCTCTACGTGGTTAACGCCGAGTTCTGGAAAAATCGGCGTGAAAGCCGTATGGCAAAGGCCCGGCAATATCAGTCACGTCGACGAGTGCACGATTCCGATCAAAATAGCATCTATATGATATCAAATGAACGCGGAGGGGATGTCAAAAAGAAAATCAAAAAGTGAGTAATTAATATAGTAAGGAATATATCACTTTAGTAAATTAATTTTAGAGCCAAAGACCGAGATTTTGTTGAAACCGAGGCCTCTTATAGCAAAAAGAAAAAAGGCAAAAAAGACAAGTTAGTATACACCCATTAAACAGTATTATAAAATGGCTAATATTGTCACTTTAATTGGCTAGAAAAAAACGTAAACGCAAAGACACCGGCTATTCCACTGCCAGCTCGCAGAATTTGTATTCCACCAAGGCCGGTGGCAAGGATAAAAAGGCCAAGAAATCGAAGCGAAACTGCAGCAGTTCCCCCAGTGACTGCGACATGGTCAATACCAAGAAACAGAAACGTAGCAAAAATGCGGAGCAGGCTGATAAAAAGTAGGTGAGCTCGGGCCATAAACTTGTACGTGTTCATTTGCTTTGTTTGTTTTTTAGAAAATCACGGAAAATCGAGGCCGTAATTGAGGAATCGAGCAGCTCCAGCAGCAGCAGCTCCGACTCCAGCAACTCCACGCTGCCCAGCTATGAGGTTATAGAGGAGAAGAAATCACGACGCCGTAAACGTGGCCGTAGCAGTGATTCTAGTTCCAGCGACAGCAGCTCGGGCTCCTCCTCCTCTTCATCTTGAGCTGCCACGAAAGTGGAATGGATTTTGGAATAAACGCATTGCGTTGACAAACAATTTTTGGTAACAGTCAATGGTATTTGGCTGAGACGCGGATAAGGCGTCGTTTTTTTGTAATTGGAATGAATGAAAAATTCAAAACAGAAACAATTTGTAAAGAAACATGTATTTTTATATGTTTACCATTTGCTAAAATCTAAGCAAGATTTGAATTAAATAAACTGGCGCCAACATTTGCAAGCAGGTTGGCAGCTCTACCAGCACTGCTTGTCGAACAAGTTTGAGTTCGAGTGGGCAGCTCTGAACGGCAGAGGGCGCTATGGTGAGCGAGACGTGTTTGAACGTGCTCTCTTGGGATTTGGAGGCGAAGGCAAAGGCCGTACTCTCTGCACGCGTTCTCTCTCAGCATTGAAAAGCTTAAGCCTAGCAACGGCCATACAACGCAAAACTTTTTGTTGACACTCATAGATAGGAGCGTGTCAGTGTATGTGTGCGTGTGTTGTGAGAGGCATAGATGTGTGCTGCTTGTAATGATACAAAATAGTTGCTGTTGAGCGTTGGACGCGTTCGGACGTGGTGTCGGAAAAGCTTTTGCTGCTCGTCGCGTGTGTTCGTGTGTCCGTGTGGCTGTGTGTGTGTTTGTGAGTGCGCGCTATTGTTGTAGTCACGATACATACATACGTACATAGTACACAGTGGTATCTGTATGTACATTAATTCATACAAGCATATATATTTGTATATATATTTGAATGTAAGTCCACTGACAAATCTTATAAAAATCTTATGTGAATGCTTGCCTCCCCCAATGCTGCTGACACGCACTAACAACAACAGCAACAACAACAAAAGCAACAACAACATCAGCAAGAACAACAACAACAAAGTCGCTTGTTGCCTATACAATAACAAAAACAATTCCATTGTCCACTCGAGCGCTGATAAAATGTAAATAACAATCACACAGGTGTTTCCATATAATGCTCAAATCACAGCAGGCACAATTTTAAACGAAATTTGTGCGACAATTTGTTTGTAAGTACTTAAATAACTAAAACCCAACTATGACGCTTGTTGTTGCCGCAATTATATCAATTTGTTATGCGTGAATTTCTATACTACAAATATGTATGTGTTCGTGTGTATGTGTATGAACTATGCAAACGAGCAGCTAAAAGTCAATTGAACAGATTGCAATATTTACATACATACATAAATACATGATATAGAACTGTTAGATTTTCCATTCAACCCTGCAGAACTGTACATGCCTCATCCACTTTAAATGATGATGTTCAAAATATTACCACACTCGACTGTCATACTCCCAGGTGTGTAATTAATGTTCTTCTCTTGTTCTGCCTCGTCAAATGGTAATGCTCAGCGCGCGTGTTTGCGCCTAATACACAACAGACTAGTCCGTCAGGCAGTCAGTCAGTGAGTCAGTCACTCAGTGAATCAGTTAGTCCGTCCTGTCGCCACACTCGGAAAATTAAAGAGATTCGTTCTACAAAATAATATTTTCAAATAAATCTGCTCTTCTAAAACTCAAGTAGAAATCGAAATAGAATCGTAAATTCATTTTGATATGTAAGGGAACAAATCGGGAGTGACTAAAAATTAAGAGCAAATTATTGTTTCTGTAATATGTGTGTTTATTAACCAAAGTAAAGCAGCATAGTTAAATGTAACGGTAATAGTATATATATTCTAAATAATCCGAATAACAGCTTTCTATGCTTATTATTACGCTTGTCATTCAACCTTTATAAAAGACAGATTAGGGTATAAATGGGGCATGAACAATTTTACTATTGAATTAAGAATTTGCTGTTTTATTATTTATGATTAAAAGAAGTACGAATAATGCTTGATTCATATACTTGTTATTTTTCTCTCTGTGTAGTCTATGTCAACTTTCCTGCCTTTCCCCAAACAAAACACAACTAAAAGCGAAACACCAAATCTGTTGGTCTTCTTTCGCACATTATTCTGGCATTTTACATTAGTACTTTCTGCCTACATTTTGCCGGTTACGATGGCACCGGGTCACGTTTGTAGGAAACTGGTCATAAAAGTTGCCGTAGATCTCACAAACACGTGCCGAACAGCACGCTAGATAGCGCAATTCAAGAAGCTAATAAAAGTGATCATAGAGTTAAAAAAAAAACAGCTACAATTATGAACAAGCTAAATAAATAATAATAAATAGATGAGTTATATACAGCTGGCATACCTATGGGTTTTTAATAGATTTTTTTGGAATGTGAAATAGGCAGTGTGAACATGGAAAATTTTAAATATACAGTATACATAAAGCAGATCAAAATGTAGTATGTTGGTATAACACTTTATAAAAGGCCTATAGATACAACTGCACAGACAAATCTACACACCTACATATCAGATGTATGTATTGCAGATGTAGATACTTGTGCTCATGCTTAAGAGTATCTCGTTGGTAGCTGGTTTTATAGAACTCGTTTGATACATGTTGCTAGCCACATAAATTGAAAAATTATCTTAAATTTTAAGTAGATTTGTTTATATTAAAATCTTGTGATTTCCGCACCAAATATGGTTTGCATATATGCATAAAAGATGGAAGTTTGTTAAAGAAATGGTAATATTTTTATAATAGTATGAACCGTCATTGTGTTAATAGTCTCTTATCAGTTTATACAGACATTTCTTTGTCAATTTTAGCTTTGGCTCAACAATAAACAGAGCAGTCAGTCATTGACCCCAGGAATTAGTTATATAAAATAATAATTTCAAATGAAAACTTGCCTATATCAAGACATTTAATATAGTTAATTATAGTAGTTGTTTACTTGTTTGTCTGTTGCCTTTTATAAATATATTCCACTGTGCGTGGGTGTCGATATCCGAGGCGAATTACAATACAAACTTGATCAGGTTAACACCAGCATGAATCTCTATTATTGTTGCAATAGGTTATTAGTATTACTTGGCGTCCACGTGGCGGCCACATGCGACAGTTGAATTGCCATATCATTTTCCATTTGGTATTTCGTGTCTAGAGCGCATTGTCAGTTGAATGCGCCCAAGTTTAGCAAGTTATTGTTGCCAAGAATTATGCAAAAAAAGAAGAAGAAAATATCAACGGCTGCAATCAGCCAATAAAATGCAATCAGCTACAGGGGCGACAGTCGAGTGCACTCGACATGCTATGCCAGAATGCAAGGAAGTATATAATAGATAGACTGCGAATAGTTTCAACCTACTGTACACACTTTTAGCCGCATTCATCTGGCTTTTCGTAGCAATGCACGACAGAATTATCAATTGCTTTGAATATTGTGCTTTGGGTGCAGTTGCCTAGTGGCCCTATTACGCAGTATTCTGAGATAAAAGGCAGCAACAGCAACAGCAATAAAAAGCACTGCAAGTGCGAGCGACGATAAAGCAACGACGCGTAGATCTGACGTTCAAAGTCCACATGGCGGCTGAGTAATATATAGTTACAGCAATGCCAATGAACGCATACGCCCCGTTATTCGTTTCCCGTTGCCCGTTGCGTGTTGCAGTTAGTAGAGTCTTAACTGATTAGTATTTAGGCAAATTAATTGCACATCTACTTATTTATATAACCTTATATGCAGCTAACTAATCAAGCACTTTCGATCTGGGCGGCTTTCTTTGGGTTTTAATTAATAAAAAACAAAAACTGTTTAATCTGCAATGCTCTGACGATTTGCGTTAGATTAAACGCCCGCCCTATCTAATCTAAATGAGCTCAGTTTGCTAAAACAACAAAAATCCAAATACTAATAAGCAAATGGTTAAAGAAAGCTATTCCCTAATTAAATAAACCCAAAAAAAGTTGTTGTCACGAAGCGACTTAATATGATATCGGCTGATGAAACTTATTATTTGTTATCTCCTGGTATTCTTAGAGAAAATCGCATATAGCAACTCAACAAATAACAATGACCAATAAGGCAAACAATACCTGGCATTCTCCGCATAGGCACACAGTAGTTTTCCTCAATTAAAGACTTGCTTTTAGTGTGTTATCTTGCATCTGCCTTTGTACTTATGTAAGAAGGCACTCAATGTTTGAGGGCCTCGTGTGGGGTATAGCATTACTTGTGATACCACCTGAGCGCAATTCATTCATTCAGAAATCAACCTGTTTGGGCAGTGTATTTATAGTAACACCCATTTAGCGCCTTTGTATTAATCCCAGCTGTTATGACAATGGGATGCATTTTTTATTAATCTTAAAAATCGTAATAAAAACTTGTATAGGCTTAAACTAATACATAATTTATGGTTTATGATATATTCAATCTTCTTATTCTTTATATAAATGCATTTGTGTCTTAGGCAATATTTGCGGTCAATATACCTTCATTTGCAGTCTATGAGTATTAGCATTTATTTTTAGCCCAAACAATTGCTGCAGTGCAGTCGATGCCTGCCACTTGTGGCCTTTTCTGTGCCACTGTGCCACCAACCCTCAACTTGAACCCCTTGTCAGCCACTGTACGCCGTAATATGCTACGGCATAACAGCAGTCGTAACGGCTAACGTACAAATATTATGCGCGTGGCTCTGACGTCTGTTTGCGGGTTATCTAATTGGATTTGAGAAATGAAATTATATGCAAATATGCAATTGACATTTATCTGGTTAGGTTACACTATGTCAGAAAAGTTGACCTTCTCAAATGTGGGATAGGGAATTTATATTTTATGGATGCCACTAGAGAAAACTGAATTTTTCAATTATGGAAAAATACAAAGTGGTAAAGTAGCTATTGAATTGTAAATGTTTTTTAATACAACAAATCTAAACATTTGCTGTCAGAAAGAAATGAGCATAATAATAAAATGTAGAAACTTTAATCATATTATTTTTAAAATAATATCGAATATTAATATAGATTAAAATTCAGTCGCAGAATTCACAAATAATTCATCAAGTTTATGCGATTTATTTGCAGGTTCGCCAAAATATGGTAAATCTGTGCTAATTGGAATTCAGCTAGGCAACTCAAGCGAAATAATAAGCTCTCCGAGCAATGTTATCTAAAGCCGAAAACAGCAGTCAGGTCTGTGTCGACTCCAGCACTCAAGGCCCCGAAAACAAAGAAATCATTAACAATTGCAACAACGAGCAGAACAGCAACAGCAACAGCAACAAAAGTGGCCTATATCTGCAGTCGATCGATGAGCATTACGTGTGTGACATTGCCATGATGCGTATCCCAGAGGAGGCGTTGAAATCAGACGAACAGAGCTGCAGTGCAACCGCTGCGGCTCATAACATAATGAATAATCCCAATGAGTTGGAAATTGATCGACAGGAGGAGGAGCAGACCGTCAGCGATTTGGTGCGTTCGAGCAGTGCGGATGCGCTGATTGAGCCGTAAGTACACAGAAACAAATCAACAGTTTTCTTACTTGAATCCTGAAAAATAAATATAATTTTTGTATATTTTCCACTCTCTCTAGACGCTTAACTTAAACATTATTTCCACTTTATTTTAACTTAATATCGTTTTTCGCCTTAATTAATCTAAATGCATGCACTTCCTATTCCGATTTTTAATCGACTTCTAGAACAAAACATGATTCATTTAAGAGCTTTATTTTAAAGAACGAATCATTGCTCGATTTAATAGAATTTACTTATGAACATCTCTCTTATGCTTTCAGAGGCAGTACGAGGAATGGCAGTATGCGTGTCATTCTTGGCGTCCTGGTGCGTCTGGTGCTGCCCTTGGCCAATGGCCTGGCGCGTGGCATCAAGGGCATTCGGGATGTGCGCATGCTGCGCGTGCTGCAGAACTTGGCCTCCAGTCGCCAGGCGTTGACCCATTTGGTGGCCTTTGCGGCCAATACCATATCAATGAATCTGTCTGCGGTGCAGGGTATGTGCTTGTCATACACTAACATGTATGCCTTATGTTATATACGGTCTAATTTACAGCCTTGCATTTAAAAAATTCCATACTTTGTTCATTGACAGTTTCTAATCGTCTGGGGCCTTTGCTCAATTTGCTAAAGTTGCGCAAATCTCAGGACGGTTTGGAAAGTCTGCCCGATACGCTGAGCCCACGTACACCGAGCACTCCCACCACACCCACATTCAGCATACCCAGCACACCGCCACTACAGGGTATGCCAACATACAGTCTGACGAGCGCCAGCAGCAGCTGCTGCACTCTCAACATACTCGCTGAGCCACCAGCGGGCACGCCCATACGGGCGGATATAATCCTCATACATGGCCTGCATGGATCGCTGGTAAACACCTGGAAGCAGGGACTCTGGCAGAACGAGCGTCAGCCTGTGGAGTTCGATCGCCCGCCACGCCCCCCTGTGCGTCCGCCCAAGCGTCCACGTCACCTACACAGCGCTACGGTGCATCCGGCACCACGAGAAAAGCGCGCCAAATTCTCGCTGAAGAACAAGCGTGCCATGGAGCAGAGCTCAAGCAGACAGAGCACGGTCTGGTTGCAAACCGAGCTGCAAAAGAGCATGGAGCCACAACCACAGGGATTCAGCGCCTCCGACAATGATGATGACGAAGAGTAGGTTTAGCTAAATCCAATAATATTCTATTACTGACATATTTGTATTCCCTAGTTACGCCTATGTCTGCGGCGAACCGCAAGATATACAAATTTGTGAGGGCATCGAGTACAGCTTCCCCACATTCCGTCTGCGCATGAACGACCACAGCCGCCAGCTGCAGGCCGAGCTGGAGTCCATTCTGCAGAATGATAGCACTGATGGCTTCGCCTCCACTCCCAGCAAACCTGGCAAACCATCTTCCAATGATCCAAATTACTCCAAATGCTGGCCTGGCGATTGGCTGCCTCTGGACTGTCCGGGGGTTCGTGTGATTGCCGTCAATTATACCACAGATCAGTATCTCTGGCGGCCATTGTGGAAGCGCAAGGAGTCGCGTTCTGGGATTATACAACGCTCCCGCGAAATGGCCGAACTGCTGATACAGCATCGTGTTGGCCATGGCCATCCCATTGTGTACGTGGGCCACTCTAAGGGTGGTCTGTTCATCAAGCAAATGATTGTGGATGCCTGGGAATGCGGTCGTCCAGCCATGCGACCCCTCTGGGTATCGGCGCGTGGCTGTTTCTTCTACTCGGTGCCGCATCGAGGCTCCCATTTGGCTTCCATCAAGGCGCCGCTGCTGTCGCGCTCAGTGGAGCTGCTCGAGATTGAAAAGAGTAATTCCAAGCCTACTGTACCTCAAAATGCATCTAATTATGTGTTTTATTTTCACAGATAACAAGTATTTGCTAGACCTGCATCGTCGATTCGCGGCGCTCTATCATTTGGGTCATTTAAAAATAGAGGTATTCAGTTTTGTCGAGACGGCCCTGACACTAATGTCTGTGCTATATCTGCGTATTGTTGGCGTGGACTCTGCTGGTGAGAAGCAGTCGAAAAATTAATTGAAACCTTTTGAAGCCAATTGGTTTTTGTTTACAGATCCTGGTTTCGGTGAGGTGTGCGGCATACGGCTGGATCATCGGGAGATATGCAAGCCTCGCAGTCGGGACTGCATTCTCTATAAGGAACTTGTGAAAATGATTAAGAAGGTGTTCTAGACTAGTTGGACCTCAATCAATTGGAAACGATATGTGAATAATGTGACAATTGCAAGTTGTCGGTTAATTAAGCGTACCTAAAGGAATACCTTTTACTTTTGTATTGTATAATGTTCATAGCGTTTAGAATTTGTCGTTTTATTTGGAAATTTAATAACCATTGTCAAGTTTTGCTTTCGAAGAGCGAAATGTTATTGTTACCGATGCGTTTAAGCATGTCATTTAACATACAAACACTAATATACGATAACTTGTGATATACACAATGTATGTGTGTACATAACATACCCTATAAGATATAAAACATGACAAATTACAATTGTGATCATTTGTCCAATTAATTGTGATGTGATCATTTGCTTGCTGTTGCACAGATATTACGATAGCTAAGTGTATAATAAATATTTTATAGCGAAGGCCGGCAGATACCCTGCATATCTTGCCATTAAAATGGCGACATCAGGACTTCCGCTTCGCTTATCATTACCGCCATTTTGCATAACTTTTATAGTTAGCATTCAACTACAATTAAATTTAAAGCATAGCTAACTAATTGAATGAATTTAGGTATGGCCTGCAGGGTATAAAAACTCTACAATAAGCATACATATGATGACCACTGATTAATGATACCAACGACGGAAACAATTTAGATATTTAAATGATATTTGCCCATATGATATTTACACTTTATGCATTAAACTAAGGCGATTCGTTGTATATACCAATTGATGTTTTCAAATAAAAATGCTGTTCAAATTGAATGTTTTGTCATAACTTAGTTTTAATATGTTCTTTCTTTTCCAATAATTAAGGATGCATCCTTACTTTCCACACGTGCATTTATATATAATATGTTCATCATTGTTATATATATATATATATATGTATATATTTAATTAGACTCTGTAGCCGCGATCATAGCTGCATGACAAATTACTTTCTACATACAATATTATAATATTTCGCCTGCATATAGTATATAAATTACATAAAAAATACATTCGTTTTATCTGGGTTTTGTTCAGCATTTAAGCAATTTTGTGTTGGAGAATCGAGAAAAACAATATACATATTCGATAAATTTAGTTACATACACTGTTGCTCTACTAATGAGGTATACGGAATTAGGACTTATAACTCAAACTAGCGCTAGTTGAAATTAAATTTAGGATTGGTTTGACAGACTGACAGCGTTAAGAACACAATTCTCTTATTACTTTAGTGGACTCTTATATAGTTACTGAATGCTTTTTATTGTATTGTATTGTATATTTTGTAGTTAGCCAAAACCTATGCCAAAGTCGTAAAGTAATATCAATTATAGTAAATTGGTTTTTTGTTTTTATTGTTTTCGCGCTTAAATAATTTAAATTTAAACATTTATCACATCGACTTACACAGCGATCACAATCGCAGTTTTATTATTATTTTCTTTTGCTTCTGCTTAATTTCACTTCGTCCATTTGTGTTTAAACATTTAATGCTTACGACTAAATTTATAAAATGTATTAATACATAAATTTACTGCGTCTTGCTGCATAATAATTCGTAGTAATATATATATATATAGAATTTTTTTGTTTTCTTTTAATTTTGTAACGTTTAAAGTGTTTTAGTTTTTTAGGAATTTCGAGTTCATATTTCGGAATATGTTCAAACCAAAATGCATCAAACGCTGTATACAAATTGTATATAGTTTCCTTAAGATAATTATTTCGTTTTCTTTTGTTTTTGTTTTTTGGAACACCTTCTGTATGATCTAGAACTATGTACGTGCCTGCAAATGCAAAATTCTGGTTTATTGCTAGATGAACACAATTCAATTGGATTTAACGACTAAAAAACAGTATTGTGCCCTGAGCATACAGAAAAGAGGAAGAAGTAGAAAGGTTTTGCAGTTTAGCGCTATTTTGTGGAATATTACGAATATATTGTTGTTTTGTTTTGTGTTTCATGCTTGGGAAGGTACTATTGTTTGCCATTGTTGTTTAGGTTTATGGATCGTTATCGGTTATCGATTGGTTTTATTGCACTTAGGTCTAAATACGTATACAGTTACAGTTCTTAAACGTCATATAATTCATTTACTGCAGCTACATTCATGGTTTCCATATAGAATCTTTATCCTTCACTTGTTACATTTCAATGTGTGTATTTATCATGCCTGTATTCAAATGGAATGTGTGTGTGTGTATGGATGTATTTTATAACAAATTTCCAATTCGTTTCTCACTGTTTAACAATCAAGCACAGATTTTGTAGCTGGGATACATTATTATTTGCTGTGTGACAATTTGTTGTTTATACAAACATAGGTACAGTTGGTCATAGGGATAGACACATCTAATACAGTTGGGGTGCAAAGGATCTGTTTGCATATCATTAATATATATTATTTATCATGTGTGTGTGGGTGTTTGGTGTGTGTGTGTGTGTGTGCTGAAAACAAGCGCTTAACGAAATGCAAAATGCAAAATGAATATAATCAGGTACATTTGATATATTGGTTAAACAAATAGCATAAAACAAACAAACAAAATGCTGTAAATTAATATGCAGAAATTAATTATTTTCTCTATGTATAAATATGTATTTTTCTCATTTTAAATTGATATGAACACGTGTGTGTGTAGGTGTGAGTGTGTGTGTGTGTGAGCTGGGCTATTGCAATTGTATTTGTATTTGTATTTTGTTATAGTTTTTTTTGGCTATGTGTTTACATATAGTATAATAGATAGACTACGACGGCAGTTGCAATAATTTCTGTAGGAAATGTTAAACAAATAATAATTATAATTAGCCTCCATTAATACGAACAGAAAAAAAGAGCAGAAATTATTAAAACAATATCATGTTTAAGCATAAAATAGGCTTAACTTAAAATTAAATGCGTGTTTTATATGTAGTATATAAATATGCTGCTTATTCAATTCATACATTTATGAAATGTACTGTAAATGTATTGAATGAGCCACAATGTTTGGAATGTCTCGAGCTGTGAATGTGTGTTGTTGTTTGTGTGTGTGTGTATCTGTGTGTGCTCTATAAAATACTTTCTCTTGGCGAGGCGACAACAGCAACTACCAAGTACGCGTTCACACGATGAAGTTTCTGTATGAAGTTTTGTCATGAAGTTTTGTCTCTAGGCTATTGCGAAAACTTCATGCAACAATTTCATGGTGTAAACGCGAACTTTGACTTGAACTTCGGCTTAGTATCCTACTGCTAATGCTTCTCTTTACTTTGCTTCAGACCCAATCGCCTGCTCAGCCATTGGGATCGACCTGAGCCCGACGATGCAGCGGCGTGGGCGGCACGGGCCAAGTCTGTTTGGCCATGGACTTGTTGGCTCTACTCGCCTGTGGCCCATTGGCAGGAACTGTGCTTGCATTTGCCGGCCGCTCTTTGTGCTGCAGAGCAATTGGCTTGTTGCTGCTGCTGCTGCTGCTGTTGTTGTTATTGCTGTAGTGGCTGTGGGCTGGCGGCTGCTTGGTGATATCGGCGGGCAATTGGAAACCATTGGTGAGCGTGGCACCCGTGTACTCGTGCTCTGAGGTGGGCGTTAGCGTGGCCGCCGACTCCTCCTCAGCTAGCAGGCAGATGCCATCGTTGGAGTTGGAATGCCTGGCGAAATTCGTATGGAATTGCTTTTTGCTGCCATTGCTGCTTGAGCTGGCGCTGCTGCTACTCAAGCTGCCGCTGCGGCGGCTGCTCACGTTGCCCAGGCCCGGCACGGTGGCAACCAGGGGCAGCGAATTGGGTGGCACGGCAGCCACATCGAGGCAGCTGTCGCCATTGAGCGAGGAACTTTGCTTGGCGTTGCCGCTGCTGCTCGTGGACTGCATGGCAACGGCATTGGGTGGAGTGTGTCGATAGGGTACGTAGAAGGCCTTGGCGTCCGGCAGCGTTTTGCTCTCCGGCGTGCCGCACAATGGCAGCTGCGACAGATTGTGCACTCCGGCAATGCGCAGCTCCATCTGCTCCTCCTGCTTGGCCGCAGCGCCATGGCCATGGCCATGGCCATTGGGCAATGTGGCAGCTGCCGCCGCTGCTGCTGCCACTGCTGTGCTCGTCTGATACTCCAAGGTGTGCTCCGGCAGCAGCTCGATGTGATAGCGGGAGCGTGGTATCAGCGTCTGCATCTCGTGGCAATCCTGCTGCAATGTGCTGCCACTGAGGCCGCCAGCGCTGTCGCCTGGCATGCCGGAGGCGCTGCTCAGGTTGCCGAAATTGATGTCAGTGGGCGTGGTCAGATGCGTGGGACCCTGGGCGCGTGCCTTGAAGCGACGCTTCTGAAAGATGATGAACAAGGCGAAGCCAAAGACGCACAAGATGGAGAGCAGAGATCCAATGGCAATGCCGCTGTAGACCTCATGGTTCGAGCTGTTCGGGTCAGCTGGCGGAATTCGGTGACTGAACAGATCAAAGTACAAGGGCGCGCCCACTCCGGTCTCGCCCACCACACGCACGGCTACATGGATTTTATCCGTCTCGGAAACATTCGGAAACTGCAAAGTAAACGCGAGAAATATATATGAATGCAACTGTAGCAATTAAATATCTGAAAGTTTATTCATGAAATTGACGTTTGCATAACTTTGCTTTTTATTTGTTATCCACACAAGTGGATTAAGTATACCCATTAAAAATGGTTAAAAACAGGGTACATGACTTTGGGAAATGTATGTAAAAAGGCAGAAAAAGGCGTGGCAGACCACACGAGGTACATATTTCTATTTTAGGTATTTGATATTTTCATTTCTTTTGATATTACCTTATAGGAGCAGGTGCGACACTCGAATACGTTTGCCTCGTGCGTCACATTGCCCAGCGTCCACAGAATGTTGTAGTGATGCACACGTCCATTTGGATGGGCTGGCGGCTCCCAGAGCAGCTTCAGTCCGTTGTCTTTTACGATGTGCGAGTTGCTAATGGTGCCAGGTGCTAATATAAATATAGATTAGTGAAAAGCATGTTTTGCTATGCCAAGACTTACGATCCGGCAGTGTCTGTACGTCCATTTCGCCGTAGAAGATCTGCGGCTTGCAATTGTAGAAGTGGAAATTGTAACGCTCATTGGCACTGAGGCCGCTGACCAAGAGCACCGAGTTAACTATTGTGCGCTCCTTGCACTTTGGCTCCTGTTTGCGTAGGGGCAGCTGTATGTGCAGATGGCACTCATAGACGCAGGTGTCGTTGAGGCTGTCCAGGAACTGAAAGGCCAGCATGCGTGACTCCACAGTGATTAGGCGAAACGACATATTCGACTGATCGGAGGTGCCATTCTCAATCTAGATAAAAGAAACAGCAGAGTGCGCATGTTAGATGGGATAATTGATAATGCCAAAGGTGTGGACATGTCAGCACTTGTCACTACAGTACAATCTACTCACAATCTTCCACTGTACATAGCGAAAGTCCTGGGCGAGATACTCATTCTCGCTGGTGATGATCAGCACACGCATCTTGATGCGACTAAAGTGCTGCAGCAGCATACCCGTCACACTGGCGTCCACCACCAAACTGAAGATGTCCTCCTCCATCTCGAGTGTGACATCATCCACCTCATTGTCCAGCACCTCGTGCTCGGCATTACGCAAAACGCTGGCAGCAGCTGTCTGATTCAAGGGCTGTATGACAGTCAACTGGCGACGCACTTCATCCGGCTTCTCCTCCACAGGCGTCACAGTGCCGTGCAGCGTGGCATCCAGCAGCTGAGATGGATGTGGATGCGTGTGGTTGATGGAGAACTGCAGTATGAAGTACTTCTTGTTGTCCAGCTCAGCCTGTGACCACTTGACAAAGGTGTCATTTCCGAGATGCACCAAACGCAGCAATACTAAAAGAGAAAGCAGAGAATTAGCAGATGTTGGTCTGTCTTAACCAGCCGCAACTTACATCCTTGAGTGCAACAGACCACGGGCGGACTACGCAGCGAACTAAGTATGGTCTGCTGTGGCACAATGCTGCCGGTGCGCACCTCCGAGGTGGGCGTCAGGAAGCGTGTGATGAGCGCAAAGGGGCGGTAGACAGGCAGCCCAGTGGAGATGACCACGAAGGATGTATGATTCAGTTTCATGGGTGCAAAGGAGCTCCATTGATGCGGATTGTTGCGAACAATGTGCACCACGAACATGGCCTGTGAAATATCGAAAATGTTTTATATATACATATATATTTATATGACAAGGCAGGTTTACTCACTTCCATGGTGCGACTGTCGAATGTCACGTTGATGGTGTGGAAGCTGTGCGGATAACAGCGTATATTCTGCAGAGGATTGGGCTGCTCTGGTTGGCGTTTGAACCGCACCTCGCCTGTGACTGAATCCTCGCCAGCCACGTTACGTGCAAAGCACTGATAGATGCCCTCCTCCTCCGGATCGAAGGAGTGTATGTGCAGCTCATTGCCATTGATATAGCGTGTGTAGGAACTATTGAGTGGCGACCCATTGTGATACCAGCTAATGCTGGGCCGTGGATTACCCTCGGCACGGCAGGTCAACGTGGTCGAGTGGCTAATATACCCCGCCTCCACTGGCAGCTTGTTGACTATACGCGGCGGACTGGTCACAATCACGCGAAACGTTTGCCTATCCGTGGGCGTAGTACACATGTAGAAGCCCTCATGCTCTTTCATCGTTATGTTGGAAATTTCCAGGGCGACACTGTTGTTCCTCAGCTGGGACAAGCTGTTGTTGATATGCTGCAGCCACCAGTCGATTGGCACATAGTCGGCAACAGCACGGCACTGTAGCATCAAGATGCCACCACGGGGCACATAAAGTGTGGCATTCTGGAATGCCGGCAGCAGCTGCGTCTCCGAGACCGTCTTCTGCCTGCTAGGCTGCGGTTCGACGCGCACCAGCCACAGGAACTGGCGATGGTTTCTGATGGCAAATTGGTTCTGGGCCACGCATCTGTAATGAAGTATATTTTTTTTTTCGTTTTTGTTTTTGTTTTTGTTTTGCACATTAATTGCCATAGACACTGGCCACAATTACTATACAGTAGACAGGCCCTCAGGGCGACGTGTACCATAATGCTAAGTAATGCAAGCATGTGCGTATAACAAGTAGAAGCCAAGGGTTGATAGATTCTGACCAAGGTGTTGATATATCTCATTACCAACAGCACTCTAATAAACAACTTTAACAGTCAACTTGTAGATGTAAGCGTAGATACGCTTTATTTATTTTATATACATATATACGACAAGGGATTTCACTCACTGAATTAAGCAGTAATTTACAAGTTAATAAGAAAATAATGAGCCTCTACAAAATAAACAAGTAAAGTGAATCACAGCCGTAATATTTTGTATTATATTGGTTCTGTCTGGCTTACAATGTTTTGAAAATGTAAGTTATTTAACACATTTTATTTGCTATGCTAATTGAGTGACGGTAAAACATAAAAGACTAGACCGTCCAGAAGTTTACCCCAAGGAGTGTAATCTAAAGGAATTTTAAAAATTTGGTCCGCAAATGATTTAGGTGGACTTTAACAGTACGTAACAGCTAGAACGCATAAATGAATACTGGGACCGATTTTTTATAGGTATGTAATGAGAAATCATCTCGATATCTCGAGAAAGATTGATAAACTTTTTAAATGTATTACAAGTGCTGTATTTGCCTAAACCCTATTTTACTATTTTTTGTGGATAAGTATGAAAAGTTACAAAACAAATCTCTGCTCCTTATTGACAACTCTCACTGTACAGATATGATTAACTTTTTAAATTATCCAAAAAATAATCATAAAATCAAAGAGGTTTTTATCACTTGACTCACTTGTATTTGCCAGCTAGATCTGCTCGGAATTGTCTTAGAACAAGCGTGCCGTTGGACAGAATAACAGCCCTGTAAATAGTTTAGCACAGAATAAACAATAAATTAAGTTCCGTCATACAGTGAAAATAAATCCAAAAGCATTGAATCATATTGAAGCCATCAAGCTGACTGACGGTGTTGGCGTTTAATTCCAATTGGCTGTCTGGTTCACCGTAGCTCGCTCGATGTTACAACACAGATCTTTACTCGCCTGCTGTCATTCGCCAGGGATTCGTTGCCAAAGTACCAGCTGATGTGAGCTCGGGGCACGCTGAAGAAGGGGCAGCTAAGGACCAGAGGCAGTTGCTCAATGGCGCTAATGTTGCCGCTCTGCTGTTGGACAGTGATTAAACGCTTCAATACTGCAATATGAAAAGGGGCATTAGTGTGTAGAGCTTAGGGTACTATCAACAGTAGCGTAAACTAACCGGGATACTCGACAGTGATGCTGTCGGATATTACTTTTGTGTAATCTGCCTCAATTTGGCAATAGTATACGCCGCTGGCACGCTCATTGGGCGGCAGACGCAGTGTTCCATTTTTGAAGATGAAGAACTCGCTTTTGCGTATGGACAAATGTTCGATGGCCTCATTGTTCCGATACCAGCTGCAGTACGTAGGAGTGCCCACTGTAGGAGTCGAAAACAAGGTGAGAATGGCACTTGATTGTGTCGATAGCATGTGAGCTGAACTTACCCTGATAGTAATCATAGGGAGTTATTTCGGGTGCACAGTGCAGAAAATTGATGGCGTGTGGATTGGTTATGGTCAGTCTTGTTAAAGCGTGCTTTTTTATCTGTAGATATGGCTGTTGTACGGTTGTGTTTTTTGTTTGTGTGGCGGCCGCAACTGCAAATAGAAAGAAAGGAATGTTAGAAGTCTAATAATTGGTCAGATATAATTCACGCATATACGATGTAAAGAATAAATTAAACGAAAAGGTAAATCCGTTATATATATACATTGTTAGATATATTCACGTCAAATGTTGATTGCTTATCAAATAAGCAAAGCTTAAATGCATCATATTTCTCGTAATTATAAACCGATTTTAATAAAATTTACCGAATAATAATGATCTTTAAAAACTACTGAAGACAAAATTTTAAGATTTGTATCTTTTAAATAGGAATATGAATAAAGGATATAAAAAATGAATATAAAAGCAGAAACCTTAACTAAATTATTCTGTAATAGCGGTAAAAATATATGCCAATATATGTTACTTAAACAGTAGGACTCAACGTCCAACAGCAGACACTGTGTAAAGTCGTTAGCAATATTCTACCTAAGCCCAGTTTTGCGTGCTGCTGTTACTTTATGCAACTTTTATCTACAAATTCTAAAAAGCGAATCAAAATAGGTTAATAAACACAGAAGTTATTACTGGAGCTAAATTTCTAGTTCACTTTCAAAGGGTGTAAAAATGTAACTGGCAAATCTAGCACCTATAAAAATGTCATTTATGATTTTGATATAATTCTTATAGCATATATACTGAATAAAATCTGCTGTGTTGTCGAAAATGCCAGCGAGAAAAAAAATACCGTTGTGGGCACGAGTCATAATAGCCTCATCGGCTTTAATACTGTTGTTGGGTTTGAGTTTAGTACTGTGGTACTTTCTGGTTATATATTAAAGAATATACCACACGTGCTCGATAGGTAAGCATAAAAGTAGGCTTATAAAACTTTTGTTCCGTCTGAAGAAAATGTCAATAAAAACAAAAAATAATAAATAAATACATTAGCCTTTTTAAATTAACGCTGCTGTTGCCTGTGAATACCTTATGGACTTTGGGACTGCAAGACCGAAGAAGACTCTTAAACAATGCCATTGCCGAAATTGAAATTGCGCTGGTGGGGTGCGCTGATTTTGCTTCTGCTCTTCTGTGTGCTAATAGGCATAGTTATGTGGTTCGCGCTGTACAAGTAATAACCAAGAAGTATCGGAAAGCGTTCTATTGAATTGGCATTTCTTTTGATATATGTTGTATATTGTGTGTTGTATGTTGCATGTTGTATATTCGAGTGGCATTGCAGCTAGTGATGTGCATATCAATTAAAGTTAACACTGCGTATGCGTAATATCTGCGAGTTGTTCCATGTATTTGCATACGACGTGTGGGGTATGCAAGTGATGAGATTGCAGGGGAAGGGGGCGGGCGGCAAACCTATGGCAAATGTATTATCTGTAATACATTCTGGCTGAAAACACTAGTGCCAGCTGATAAATGGCTGCAAGCAAAGCGTTTCGTAACAAATCGCCAAACATTAGTCAAATGCGTTGAAATTTATGTTAAAAATGCAATCAACTTGCGTTACGCTCCAGCTATGGCCACCCAAGTGCCAGACTGCGCCTTGTGCACTCACTTGTGGCCAAAGCCACTTGGCTAACGAGCCAGACCCATTGGCAATGGCAATTGTTACCAAGAACCACGACGCGACGACTCAACTCGACTCGCAGTTCTACGGAATCATGGAATCTATTTGGTCTTTGCTTTTTTGATAAATGAACTGAAATAAATAAGATAATTGCTGTACAGCTGAAAACTGCAAACGGAAAATGAAGATGGGATTTGATCCAAATGCAACTGACTGACTTTTTCACTACTGCCGCTGATGCCATGTTGCATGTTTGTACGCAATGTGTTGCAATTTTTATTGCTGTAATTACACGCAATGCACATGCAGCAATTTGACGCATGAAAATTCCTTTGACTTTTGCCGTTGTTGCAACTGCTAAAATCCAAATGCCATGTCAGCAGTAAAAGCAGCAGCAACTGCAACAGTAGCAGCAGCGTTAAATGCCGCAAATTTACAAACATGCAGCGTTTTGCGGCATGCCCCGCGGAGCTGTGGGGCATATGCATGTGCAACCAAAGCGTAATTGTTATGGCATAATTGTTTCAATGGCAGGGCGTTTAATTGCGCTTAGGCAACTACAAATGCCCCTCAACCTTCAACTACCCAATCCCCCAAAGTTCAGCACTTTTTCAGTTGCAGCTCCTTTCCTTCCACATTTCTGTCATTGCCCGGTACAAAGTGCACCATTTATCATTGCACCTGAAGTGGGCGCTGGTGTCCGTTGCAGAACTGTGGATAGCATAATTAATGTACATAATATTCTACCGATAATCTAACTAGCTAACTTGCTGGCAAATTTTCTCCTCTATACGCTGTGTCATTTATTAGCGGCAAGTAGCTACAGTCGGTTGCACTCGACTGTAAAAACAGTTAAATATACAGAAGAAACAATGTTCTCAAATTCAAATTTGTAATCATCTATCTATAAGTAGAAAATCGTTGATTCTTGTTATAAATTAAATTCAACTTATATTTTATTTTATTTAAAAGCAACACCTGAAAATTGTTTTTACTGTAGTTCTCTAAACAGGTTCTTATTTCGATTCAGCCCATTGTTCACCCACCTTACTGCCTTGGCAAGATATACTATCTGCATGATTGAACTGTCATGACACTCAACTATTTTTCGATCGACCCCACCGTTATGGCAATCAGCAATATAATTTCGACTCATTTATTTTGTAATCTGCTCCGCATCGGGCAACGAGCTGAAGCTGAAGCTAAAGCTCAAGCCAAGGCAATGTAAAAGTTTTTTCCTGAAGTTGAAGGCAACTATGCACTAGGGAAGTATGTTTCCCAGAATCGTGCTTGAATGCTGTTTGACAACAAGCACACACATACATATATATGCACTCATATACAAACTCACACACAGCCAATTACTGAGTTATAGCAAGTTGCAAGTTAATGCTGTGCTGTGCGGGGGTTGGGGAAGTTGCACAAATTTGCATAGTTGAACGCACGTCGATGGCAGCAGCAGCGCATTCCATGCAACAACTGTTGCTGCAGTCGATGATGAATGCAACTGCAACTGCAACTGCAACGGCAACGGCAACTGCAGCGGCAGAGGCAGCGGCAGCGGCAGCAGCAGCAGCAATAGAAATCGCTAACTTGCTGCGTTGCAATGCGCTTATCAAACGGCAACATCTTGTGCATAGATAAGCCTGCCCCGCCATCAGCTTTTTATAGCTCTGGCTGCTGCTATTATTGCTGCTAGGCTTCCTCAATGGAATTTCACAAATTCAAATTTGCCAGGCATCCTTTTAATGCAGCCCCAGCCCCAGCCCCAGCCTCAGCCGCTGTGCCAGCCAGTGCTCACCAGATTCAGATACAGACTCAGATTCACATTCAGGTCCAGCTACAGCTACAACAACCGAGCCCAACCAAGCTGGGGCAAGTCCCGGCCACAGCTGTTGGCACACTTTCGCAGCAGCAACGCAACTTTTTATGCAAAATGCAACGCGCATGAGATAATTTATCGCCTAATGACGTGCTGCTCTAAGGTTGCCCTCTTTGTTACAAAATGCGGCAATAAAACAGAAAAATAGCGAGTCGGAAAGCTGCAGTCGCACGCACTCGACTGCACTTTACTTGGCAGGCAGACGGAATTATCTAGAGTTGATTAGCGTGTGGAGTAAACGAATTTGAGAAGAGCAGAGAAAAGTAAGTAGCTTAAAAGGGATGAGGATAAGAAAGGGAAGGTTTAGGAAAAATAAATATTAAAGAGAAAGAATCATACAAGAAATTGTTTAAAAGAGAATGCAGTTAAACAATGGGAAAAAGGGCGATTAAAAGGCGAGGAGAGTGATGAATAAAAATACAAAGTAAGGTAATCGAATACAAAAAGGAAAGGAAATAAATAGGAAGAATCAATATGTGCGTAATAAGAGACAAGAGTAGGCAAGAAAAGAGTAGTCAAAGAATTATAAAATGAGGTATTTAATATATCGATTTAGAAAATGGGGGATCGTAATAGGAGACAAGACTAGACGCAAAGACAAGAACGGAATAGTCAAAGCATGAAAAAAGAAGGTAAAACGATGTAAGATGTGACATAGGAGTTAGGAAATCGTTGGGCACATAATTTTATGGAAAATAAAATTGTAAACAGAAAATCAAAGATAGGAAAGGATATTGAGAGATGACAGATGCAGTATGGGAATGCACACAGACACAGGACATAAGAGAGGAATAAGAGAGTCGATGGAAATTTTTGGAGCCGTGAAATGAAATGCGATAAAAGATAATCAGAATTTAGATGATAGACATCAGAAGTTAGTTAAAAACTAAATCCACGCCTTAATCTGTTTGTCCAATGGGATATACAACTTTGCATAAGCTTTTTATACCCATTTCCTTTTGGTGCAGGGTGTAATAAATTGAAATAAAATTTAAATGCCACAGGAGCATGAGCAGCGCCTACTGCAACAACTACTACTACTACTACTACTACTACTACTGCTACAACTACTACAACTACTAGCTACAAATATACTACAACTATGCTAGTTTCATCTGCCTGGGCTATGCTCTGGCTGCTTGTTCCTTGTCGCGTTGTCTGGCTCCCTCTTTCTGCAGCGTCTTGCCACAGAATGCAGCGCTCTTTGCCGCAGCGCCTGTCGTTTTGGGGGCGCTCAACGAGAATTTATGAATGTGCAAATGTATACGACAATTTCGCGAATAAATGTAAGCTACTGCGGGCCAGCTCCCCATGCACAGAGGCACGGCTGTCTGCACACCCACCGCAACTTTGTGGTCAGAGTTGCTGAGTTAGAAGCGGAGATAGAATGCCAGAGAGAGAGGAGAGAAGGAGAGAGAGGAGAGAGAGAGAAAGATGATGGTGTTGGAGTCGAAGATGCGTGTGCACATTCCATAGCAACGAGGCATGTGGGAAGTTCTACGGTTGCACCGAAAGTATCTTATATCTCAAGTTGCAGCTACATCTATTGATTGCATGCCACAGTTCATTGGCGCTGCCTCAGTTCGCCCGCAGTTTACACAGTCTACTACAACGAGTTGTATGTAGTAGTAGCAAACCGAGTGCAGGATGGTGTGAAACATAAAGCAATTCCCATGGAATTGTAGTCGTTTTTTGTGGCTGTTTACAGTGTTTTATGATTGCGGGCATCGTCGAATGCTCGCCGTTTATTTGGGTTAGCAGCTCAAATAGTTTTACGTGCAAAATTTCCAAATGCCGCGAGAAATTTATGAGAAAGCTCTATCGCTTGCTAAGTGCAATTATCCCTATTGTCTATGCTGCATTTCTTTTGCTCTTGGCGCTTTTTATGCTGTATAATTGCCTTTGTTTGGCTTGTGCCTACTGCTCAATTGATTACTTTTATGTACACTAGCAGAAAATTACTACACAATTAAAAACTATAGTAAATTGTGTGGAGCGTTATGAAACAAAACATGTACAATAAATTTGTATTTAAATTAAATTAGTGATTTTTGTATTTATCTAAAGTGACGAATGCTTTACAAGTCTCTGTAGTTGTAGAACTATACAATTTTTAAATAATAATAAAATGAAATCAACAGATTGTATATAATGTTAACGTTGCAATCGATTCATTATTTAATATTATTATTTCAATCAATTCATTATTCAATAAGGTGCATATAGTGACTCTTTCCCTTAGAGTGAAAATAATACCTAAAAGCCAGGAAATTATGTAAATTAAAGATTATTTTGAGATTTAATTCAAGAGTGTTTACAAAGTTGGCATAAATTAGTTTACTCATCTGAGCATGAACGCTAAAAATAATGCTAATAATACTCCAGATTTTCCTTGACAGTTTTAGTTAATAAATTTCAATTGTTTGCATAATTTTTTTGAGTGTGTATACGATATGTATGAATATGTGTATGTCTAGAGGGTAATTGAGTGCTTGAGAGTGCACAAAATTTTGCTGGCATAGCGATGAACTGGCTAAAAGCGCTTAGCACAAACACACACACACACACAGAAACACGCTGCTAAAATAACAGAACTAATGAAACCACCCAAGCAAACACATATGTATACACCCACACAGACACACACTCATATCTTTGTATACACAACAAATATATGCATAAAATGCCAATAGGGCTGAGTGCCAGAACTGCCGATTGAACCACTTAAAACAATGGCGGGAATTTGCTTTGTAAAAGTCAAAGATAAATCGCCTTTTAAACTACAAGCTCCGTTTCGGTTAGTTCCATGCTAAAAGTCCTGAGCTTTGTTTGTTTTCAACACCCATATCCTCACACACATACACCCATACCCATAGTTGTATTTGCTTAACTTTTGGCGCAATTGGAATAAATTGTCTTTGGCAATTTGCATTCGCCATGCCATAGAATTGAGCTGCCAAAGAACTGTTATCTAAATACGTTTAGCTAAAGGCATTACCGTATGCCACTAAAAACTTTTCGAGACTTTGAGAAACTTTCAGAAACAATAGCACAATCGCCCTATATATAGAGAGATTGCTGTTAATTTGGTATTAGTTAGGCACAGGAAATACAATCACTTCATATTTGCTTTGAGTTCTAATTCAGTTTTGTTCGTATTTATTGCTGGACTGTAAACAAAACTCTAATTGGCCGCTTTTCACACCGTCCTGCAAATACCATCCGTTAGCAAATCATAGCTGCACTGTGAATGTCATAACAGCGGATAACCAAAATACAATATGTTTCCCAATAAACTGATTCATTTCCGTTCAAAATTTCGCAGCAGATTGCAGTCAAAACACTCTCTCCCTCTATCTCCCACTCTGGCTTTTGGGCATTGTTCTCTGCCTCTTTCTCGCTATAAATCATATTGCAAAATTTCCGTTCAATATTTTTGTTGGCGACGTAAACAAAACAAAAACAAATTGAGACACAGACACCAGAAATACAATGCTCAGTATATAATTCAGCATCGGAGTTTGGTGCCTGTTTAAATACCCTGTACAGTCTATAGTTTATTCTATCCGAGAGTTTATTTCATATGACATTTGGCTCTTGTGCAGTAAGGGTTTCGAGGGTATTATACCAAGAACTATAGGAAAATCCATATGGGAAAAGCGTTAGCGATATATATCTGTGTAGATATAGTTAAGCAGATAAATATAATCCTGCGCAAAACTCTTTAAAAGCGGAAAATGTAATAGAAAGAATGAAGATCGCAGCAAGCAACTTATGTGTGTTGGAAAGTTATTAAAGTTTAGCATAGCAAACAGCTTTTGTGTGTAGAAAAGGTGTGATTAATATGAAAGTTTAACTAAAAATATCTGGGACAACTTGAGCCTAAGTGCAGTCTGCACACAACGCTTAAAACGGCAGAAAGGCTTGAAAAGTTGTAAAGTAGATCATAGCAAACAGCTTTTGCATATGTGTAGGGAAGTTATTAAAAGTGTATGTGGTATACGTTTAACAGGGTCTTTTAACAACCGAGCAGACTTAAATCGTAGCCAGCATCTTGGCCGCAATTCATTCGCCTTTTGTGCTGGCCACATTGTATGCTAAATGGTAGTGGTAAATTGTAGAAAATGCGTTCACTACCCAACGCTAGCCACTTTTAAATGGGTTAAACGTAAACCATTTACCGACGACTCAATACAACTCCTCTGCACCAGGGGGCAGGCAAACTTCAGCCACGACAGCATGACATGGAGTACAACAGAAGCACCATGCATTAAACCGAAATAAATAAATAAACCGCTGAAAAACGCTGAACACTGGCCACCGGGTTCGGATGGTCAATAATAGTCAATGGCCAAATAGCAGAAAATAACAATGTTGCCAATAGCCAACGAACCAAACAGCAACAAAAACAAAAAAAATACATATATATATATATGGTATATCCCACCCAACGCTGAAACAACGAAACGGAAAAGAATTATAAAAATGTTTCGTTTCAAGCTGAGTAAATATTGAAAGACAAACACATACAGCTTATAGCACAGGCAGCTCGGAGAACCACCGTTGGATCGAACCAGGGTTTCGGTGGCTTATGACCATGATGACCAACTTGGGCGACTCGGCCAACGGAAGCCAGGCGAAAGTTTCATCAGTGAGCAGCGACCAGCGACCAAACTGCAGTCAGCAAAATTACTTAAGGGGTGGGCATGGGGCATGTGGCATGTGGCACGTGAGCGTGGGTGTAATTGCAAGGGAGTAGGTGGGGTATATGTGGCATGTGGAGGTTACAGTACACCAATTGCTCAGCAGAGTCAAAGAGTCATCAGCGTAATGACAGGGATTCAAGCATCGAAAGAAATTGTTTCGGGCAGCTAAACAATGCTTGAAGAACAAAATCTGTTAATCACAAAGTGAATCAAATATCAGAAGCAATTTATTAATTAAAATCATCATCAAACTAGGATTACATTATTTAGAATCTCCCATTTTGAAATATACTTGTTATTTTATAAAATAAATTATAAATTAAATATTTGCGCTTTGCAAATATACATGAATAAATAGGAAAACTCTATTTAATAATCGATAACAATAATTGACACAGTATATAATAAGTTTTAAACACCTGGTATTATTTTATTAAGTATTTTTGAGAGTATTTTGTATAACAAAACAAGCAACCGTATTCGCCCACTGTGGCAAAACTATATGTATGTAACGACTATGGCTATGATTTCTTAACTATCGTATGACATTGGTCCAACGGAATGTGCCCCATAGCCCCACAGCCCCTCATGACAACCATGCTGCTCCACTGCCAGCAAAATTCAGCAAGCGCGCTCCCGCTCCCGATTATTATGCATCATTTAACAGGCAACATTGTTGCAGTCAATGGCTGTGGGATGAGGATGGGTTTTTTCGGTTCGCATGCCTCCTCACTACACCTCAAGCTCGGCCATAACTGTGAATACAGCTCGAGGGAGAGAGCCATGGAAGGAGCATGCAGAGAGGAAGTGAATAAGAGCGTGTGGTGGGGTGGGGCATGAGGCACGAAACGTCACGAATACCGACAACGTCGTCAACGACGAACGTGCCGCAAAATGTTTTACTGAATGCGAATTGCAAGAAAAATTATTGTTATTATGAGTTGCTAATTGAATGGAGTTGGTGTGGACACCGAGAGGCGAAACGTAGTGAAATGTTGTGGCTGCTGCTGCTGCTGCAACAAAGTAGCCGCACTCGTACTGTGTACACTGTGACAAATAGTCGACTGAATACAGCGCTGATTGATGTGTATGTTGATGTGGCATGCTTATATAAATAAAACCAATTCACTTAGTCTAGAGAGTAAATGTGCTGTTGATACCGCCTTTGTCACTTCATTTCTCACAGTGCAGTGCCAGACTGTATAAATGTAAATACTCGTAAACGTAAATTATACAACGTTTTCTACCTTTTTACGGCACCCCCGGCACCTACACCATTATCATTACAGCATGTAATCAGAGGTACGCCAGTTCTACTCAGATTGTGAGTGGTCTCTGACGTTAGTTAGTATTTCATACGCTGCTCAATGTTTGACACTTAAAATGCCAAAGCCAAGAGTACACTTCAGTTGGCAACAACAGCAACAACAGCAACAACAGCAACATCAGCAGCAACAAATGCCAGGCACACATTATTTATTAAAAAGATTCTCTAAAATGTTGTGTAAACAACGTCTGCAGGTGAAATCTATTTGCATTTATCGTTCAGCTGGAAAATTGAAAACTAAACTGCCAAACTGGCAGCTGCAGAAATGCCAGAATGGCAGAATGGCAAAATGACAAAAATAAAGCTGGCAAGTGCATTTCATGTAACGGCAAATAGTGCTCAGAATTCCTAGTGATCGTTTGGCTAACAATTTCCAATCATTAAGAGCTGTTTTGGTACTTCTGTATTAAGCATTGAATGCCATTTTAATGCCAAGCACAGTTGGCGATAATTCATTTCTAAAAGAATTTTCTTGATTGCTTAAAAAGGGTGCATTCCTAAGAACAAATTATTTAATTATTATTATTATTGTATGTGCATTTGCAAATTTTTTATTTAAATGTAAAAAGATTATGAATGTTTTTCGATATTTAAATCTACAATTTATACTTTTTAAACTAACTAAATTAAAAATTTAACCTTTTTTTTAAGTTTTATTTAAAAAATGGGTAAATACAACACATTAAAAATTTACAACGAATTTTTTTTAATATTAAGTTCAACATTTGAGTTCTTAATTATATCACAGTTGTTATCATTTTATATTTTAAATTTGACTATGCCAAAAATCTGAATTTTTTATCGTAGACCCTGTTGCCATCTGCCAAGTGTTGTCAGTACTAAAACGTTCTCTATAAAAGCGTTTTTATAAGCCTAAATATTCTTTAAAATTCCACTGCATTCTTTAGAGCGTAAAGAGCTTAATTCCCAGTGGTGACTTGCTAACATTTCCGTGTTTGCTGCCACAAAGTATGGCAGTCAACACGTTTAATGGCTGAGCCATAATTTAAAGGGGCATTAGTGCGTAAGTATGCCATAATCTATAACAGAAGGCGACCCATGGGGGGACAAGCTGGCAACAGCTGGTTAGGCCTGATGGAGTGACCACAGCAGCAACAGGAGCCGTCAGGAGCATCAACAGCCATTGCATCCAATAAACCAACTAACCAGGCGTTCAGTCAATCAAACAGTCAGTCAGTCAGTCAACCAGTTAGTCAGTGCTCTCGTCAGTCAGTCAGTCAAGTGGATGCGTTGTACTTGTTAATTGCAGCGGAAGCACTCAATTAAAAGCGCGTGAAACGTGAAACGCCACCTGCCTATGCGATTGTGTGTGCATCACTTGCGTGTGTGTGCGCGCCTTTGTGTGAGTGTATGCATGGTGCACGGTGCATGGTGCATGTTGCTCTTGCAGCTCCCCTGTCATTCAGCAAATCCAAATTAAGGCCGCAGGAAACAAACAAATGCGGCGTAATCAAAAAGCGGTAAAAAGCTGATGCTGTTAATACTTTATAGCCCAGGCTATGCATAAAGTTCTGCAAATTGAGAGCAAACAAGCCAAACCAGACTAAACCCAGCCAACCCAACTAACCAAACGCAATCAAAACTAACTAAAAAACCAAACTAAACAACTGTCAACTATGCACATATTTGCCAGCGTTTCAAATACTACATACTAAGTTAGTTAGTTAGACGCGAATTCAAATTTTAATGAGTTGTTATTGGTTTGCTACTAAGTCAACAAATTGTAACTATCGTTAAATATTAAATGATTGCAAATCTAGATGAAAATTGTATCCAAACGCTAAGATTAGAAAGTCTTTAATAGATGTAGTAGTCACTTGGATATTTTAAGCAGAGTTTGAGAACAGTTTGCATTTCAATTATGGGAAAATTCTTAATGCAAGTTGAATCAATTTATAGTTTTTAGATGAATATTTATGAACTCAATCCTTGTTCATACATTGTATTTTTTTTCTGGTTCAGTAGCTATTTATCATCTTAAAAGTAAAGCTAGACTTAGTATTATTATTAGGGCATTCGCCTTAAGCAGTGGTATCAAAGTTTCAAACCTTTTGAGACTTATTTTCAAATACAATTTCAGTTAAAAAAAATCAGTCTAAAATGGACAAAAAGTTTAAAAATTTTGAGTAAAGAACATTTACGCAGTTGTAAGCAAATTTGTATATATTTTGAATGCATAAAAATGAGCATCAGCTGACTGAAAACTACCACAATGTCAGTGGGTATACATGATCTGAGAGCATGTCAACTAAGAGACTGCATTGCTCTGCAAAAAAGCGCAACCGCTGAGTGATGGGCCAAGGACTTGGGAGCCACTGGACGGCGTGTCGTGACATCATAAGGCAGCATGTCAGCAGATTCATTATCGGGGCACACGCACAAATTGTCGCCTTTGTGAATGAGGTTGCCTCGACATCTGGCTCAACACCAGCAGCAATTGTTGTCGCTGTTGTTTCGAGGGAGTTGCGTAGCATATGCATATAGCTGTGAGTGTATGCGAATGTGTGTGTGAGTGGAGTGAGAGTGTATAAGTTATTCGCACAGTGTGTCGCATAAATAATGCAGTTCATTATGTCATTTAGCGGGCACGTTGCGTGTGCACTGCGACACAGACACAGGCTGAACAGATGACGCCAAGTTAAAGTACGATCTTAAGTGGATCAGGTTGTTGTTGCTCTTGTTGTTCTTGTTGTTGCTGTTGTACGGAAATGAAGTTGTCAATGAGCCACTTCCAGAATTTATGGGCAATGCTGCTGTGGCCACCGCCTGCCTGCCAAGATCTTAATTATGACTTGAGTAATGTGAAATAAACGATAAAGCGTGCACACGCAAATACACTGCAAGAAATGGCAGAGACGGTTCCAGTTTCTCTAGCCGCATTTGGAGCAAACAGCTGGACAGTCAACAACATAAATCAAACAGAAACTCCAACTATGGCACTGCTAAAGCCAACGACAACGACAACTCATAAAAATGTCAAATAAAATGGGCGAATATTTTTGTGCATTTGCCAAATTTGCAAAATTTAATTGTACACATAAAAATCACAAATAATAAACTAAAAAGCAAAAAAGCAAATATTTAAAAAATATATGATGATGTTATTACTTTTGTTTGCGCCATTTTCATGCCCAGGGCGTGCTGAAGATTTACAGATTGCTGTGGCTTAAAGTATTGTGTTTGAATCATGAGGCAGAACAAAGAGCAAGCTTTAACAACATTTTCATCAGACTTTTTCATTGAGTGGGCAAAAATTTCATTGTAAGAAAATCAATTAATAGCTTACAGCGAGCGAGGATACAGATCCATTGGGGGTCTGATTTCTGTGTTGTTTGCTGTCGGGCAATCAGCAGTAATCAACGTGCTTAAGAACGGGAAAATAGGAGGTGGCTCAGACTGTGTGGGGCTCATAGTTGCTAGCTGTTGGCTATTAGTGGTGCCAGACATTGCGTCGCACGTCTGATTGCACAGAACAACAACATCAACAACAACAACATCTACAACAACCATCAGGGCAGAGGGCACAGGGCACAGGGCATAGAGCACGTGAATGTCGACCTTAGTGACGATGGGTTTTAATCGATTATACGATTTAATTGAACTAAAAACGCTTAATAAGCAATAAAAGTGAGCTCTTACACAGCGTAGACAAATTAAAAGTAACACTTAAAATTACACCACGTACGGGTTTTGCGATAATGAAAATGGCGTATAGCACTAGCCAGACCTTAATCTCAGTCGAACTTGGTTCGCCACAGGCTCGCCCCTTACACCCAGTGTTTTCATTACACAATTGCAGAATGGCAATAAAATTTTATTTTCGACGAAATGAAATTTTGTGAGCCGTTGAAAACCACTTGCCACACTTGCCACAATAATCACAGCAAAAACAAACACGAGTCATAAAAAAATTAAAAAAAAACACCAGAATAGCAAAAGGCAAAAAGCAAAACTAAGGCAATTTCTGCGTTCTGCTTTTGAAAGCAAATTTTAAATGCTGTTAAATGCAGTCATTTATCAAATTCTCATTTTATTATGTAATTCGTTTCTTAAGTGTACTGTGTAGGTGTATGTGTGTGTGTGTGTACGTGTGTGTGTGTCTGTGAGAGTCTGTTGATGCCTTTGCGGCTGGACAAACGAGCGAATTTTGATGGACAGGCATTAAGAGCTTAAAAACGATTTGCTTGCAAATGGCTAAGAGATTATAGCCATGTTGCTATGCGAACCATGGCAAAACAGCTATTGAAAATATTATGAATTGCCAGCAGCCATCGCAGCACACAAACATCGATATACAGACACATAAGTATATCATCTATATGCACATTTAATTGTAATTTAAGCACTTTGCGGAGACTACTGCAGGATTAAGTGTCTAAAAGCCAATATCAACTGATATGTGTGTGTACGAGTAAGTATAATTCCCTATAATCATGCTATTAATCTAGCATACAACTCTAATCAATATAGAATTCTTTTATAAAGAGACTATTCTATTCAATATAGAGTTATATAAGCAAACTTTACTCTTAGGGAGCTTAGTTTATACTCGCATTCATACTAATCAATAGTGAATTTACTATTGGGCTATTAAATTTCGATTCCCTGCCTGGCTCTTTGGCATTTCTAAAACGAATTTCAATAGGGAATTGTACAAAGTAAGTTCAATGAACGCAGTGCGTGTGTGCGGATTTATATGCACACTCAAAGAGACGATGACGATGGCAAATGCTTTAAATTTAGACAAATAAACAAACAAACATAGACGGGCTCTATTTGCTTCATTCGTTGAGAGTGTGCGGGTGTGAGAGGGTTTGCGTGGGTGTGTGTGACTGTTGGAGTGCTTTTGAGGGGTATTTCTAACGTCTGGCATATGTATGTGAAATATTGCACCACGCGGCGTATGCGTAATATGTAATTTGTTTTACAGCTGTTGGCGAATTGCAAGGCTCAGCTTTTGCAGTTCATTGCTTTTCGCCACGTTAACAACAATTAAGAGAAATACCTTTATTTTCGTAGTTAATGTTCTTCATTAAGCGATGGTAATTGCAATTGCCACAACGGGGCATAATCCTACAGCCGCTCCAGCGCTGTACAAACAAATTAATGTTAAACAGCATATAGCCAACATAAATGTAATAAAGCGACAGCATGGAAATGGCATTGGAAATTACATACAAGCGTAAGGGATAATCAGGTTATAGGTCCAACCGACATATAATGCAATAATAAAAATAATTTAATAATAAGATCGCCAGCAAAATGAAGGACCAAAAGGCTAAAATGTATGCGTATGCAAAGGAATGAAGAGCCCAATGCCCTGTTCTGGCACACACACTACACCTACAACTTTTACATTATTAAATGCGCATAATAAAAGAGAAGAAAAAGGGGGAAAAAAGGGGGCAAAAAACAAACCAAAAATCAATAAAACTGACTAACGATGGCATATAGGAGTGTGTTCCATTCATAGGTTTAGGATACGGGGCAATAGATACCGATTGACGTGGTGCTGGCAACTTGTTCCGTAGCGGAAATGGCGTGCAAAGTGAAGCGGATGCAAGCGTTCGGTAAATGGGAGCAAAACGCACCATCGCATCCCCTAACTGGAGTTGCAGTTGAATAACCTCTGTTGCTGCCACCAGTATCTGGCCTGCCCTGATTGCTCTTCCTCGCTAGGATCCAACACATATACCATGGCATGTGTCTGTATGTATATACAAACACCCACAGACATACGAACACACACATACAGAGAGAGAGATAGACAGATTATTAAGTATGAGGCTCAGTCAGGCAGTTCCATTACGACGGTTTGTTGGAGGCTACTTCATTACAGTGCGTGTTGGGTTAACAGACACAGACAGACGGACGAGCAGAGGGACGTACAGACGGAGAAGGCACACACACACACACACATATATACGCACTGCAACGCCCCTCGGCCTATGGCAGAGTGTTACGGTCAGGCGGGCGTGGCAGTAAGTCAGTTAATATATCAGCTAGTTGGCTGCCCGTTCGCCATGTGAAAAGCGAGGCAGAAACAACTCGTAGCCCTACAAAATAAAAATAAACGTAAGCGCCTTTCAGGATTTTACTACAACAACAACAACAACAACAGCATTGGCAATAAGCCATGTTGGGGAAAAAAAGGAGTACAATTAACACGTGGTTTGAGGTTGACACTCGCCCGATTTGCCACTGAGCTGGCTTGGCTTTTGTATATATCTCATTATGGCATTAAATGTGTGCGTGTGCGTGTGCGTAAGTGTGTGTGTGTGTGTGTGAGTGTACGCATTATTTTAGCCCTGTTTGTGTCGCCGTTGAGCTAATGAAAAGCGGAAATGAAACTTTTGTATTAAACAAGCAGACGACGCTTCTCGTTGTGTTGTGTTGTGTTGTGTTGCGTTGCCTTGTGTGTGCTGTGACCCAAGCAACGACTCATCCACGCTCCTCCCATATCATCAACCGCTCTACATTCATTTTGGTTGTATATGGAGGCGTGTTTGTTGTTTGTTTTCTTGGCTGTCGCCAGTCGTCCCCTGAGTCTGCTACATCAGGCGTGTAGTTTACATATTAATATCAAAAAGTCGCATAAGACCCGACTAGCAACTACCTGCACTCTCACACAAGTTAAACGATTGCGAGTCATACGTTTACCCTTTATACAAACGCAGCATACCCGCCATTTTTCTATCTGCTGTAATAACGCCAACCCACATAGACACAGATTGCGTATACGCAGTGTATGCCCAACCAAATTGCCTAGTCCGCATCGCTCGCTTTATAATGTGCGCGGATTAAATGAAGTCCTATTAAAATAAAGTAATTTCTAACGCTGTGCTACACAAAAACAGTTTTAAACCTACGTGGCAAATGGAAACGCCTCGCTCCCGCAGTGACTGGTAAAATGTGTAAAATACCGAGTTTTTTCTGGATAAAAAAAATGGGTAAAAACCCCCAACAGCAACTGTGTGTTAATGTACACACAAAAAATCTGATTAAATGAGCTTTCTACACATTTCGAAGTTTTAATACACTCATTTGTTAAGCTAAACAATTTAATGCTGGCGATTAACGCTTCAGAAATGATAACACAATATAGACTATATTCTCGTACATTTTCCGTGCTTATCTTCTATGTTACAAAAGTTTACATAAATTTAAAATATCCCACTGAAAGGGTACAAAATAAAAAAAAAGCACAGCACAGATAAAAGTTTTTTGCCTTGGGAGCTGGCGGGTGGCCTAGTATAAGTATAACAAAAGACCCGTAAAATAAGAATGAAAAAAGTAGCCAAAGAATGCTGAATTTTTTTATGCAAATAACATTTCATTTAGTTAGCTGAGATATTTGCTTAAAAATGTGCAGAGCGAGCAAATATTAAACGAAAACTAAATAAAAATTAATTGAATTAAGGGACCCGTCAGGCTGCCTGAGCAGCTGAATAACGCAAATATTACTTAAACTTTTGTTATAATGTGCACCAGAGTGAAAATTTTCAGTTGTATAGCAGAAAATCTGAGTTGACGTAATAAAATTTTGTTAAGCATATTCAGATTATCACACTGACTAGAGCACGAGTATTTTACATAATATCTTTGCTGATTGACTAAGCTGAGGTAATATTTAGGTAGCTACGATTTGGAACTTTCAACGTTATTGAATGGATTGTTGAATGGGTCTTACCTGCCCACTCAACAATCCAGTTGAAGTGCCAAATTACTATCATTGGAACTAGCCAAGTCGTGCAATTAGAAAAATCAATTAAATTTCATGACAAATTACCCAAAATTATTTCTAGTTATTGTTATAGCAATTTAATTGAATCAAAATTGTTAACATTGAAATGTGATCAACCATTGATTGTATTCCTAAAATAAAATAAAATAAATAATAATAATAATAACAATAATAAATAATAATAATAATAACAATAATAAATAATAAAATATAATTGCCGTCTAATGACTGCAAAGAAATAATATAACTACAGTAGAATCCGGTTATAGCGACATTCAAGGGACCGACGATTTTACGTCGCTATATCCGGCAGACGCACTATCCGAAAGGAGCAAAAAAAAAAATTTTTTTTTTATATTATGGATGCCATGTTCGTAATAGGTTTTAAAATAAAACAAATTAATTTTTTAATCAAAACAAAAAATTTAATACAGTAGAATCCGGTTATAGCGACATTCAAGGGACCGACGTCGTTATATCCGGAAGACAAAATCCATGATTTTGTTTCTTTTCGTATTGAAAAAACACAAAATCCATGATTTTGTTTGCTTCTTTTAGCATTGTTAAAGAAATCAAATTTTCCTCTTTAAAGTTTTTTTTTTGTTCGGCACGTCGCAATATCCGGTTGAATTGAAATGAAAAATTGAATTGAAATTGAAAAATCTCGTCGTTATAAGCGGTTTGTCGCTAAAAGCGGAGTCGTTATAAGCGGAGGCCGTTTCATATAAGTTTGTATGGGGACCAACCAAACCATCGAGTTTTCGTCGCATCAATAACCGGACGGACGCTATAAGCGGCGTCGTTATAACCGGATTCTACTGTATATTATAATATCGTATGCGTTATTAGCCAACTTTTGTTTAAGTTTTATTTATAAGGGATTTGTCCTTTTTTCGCAAGGCAGTTGCATTTTCAAAATAAATGCCTAGTGAAACAGCAAATTATGCCCAGGTTATGGCAAACTCAACAGCTTTTTTTATGGCAGTTGCCTAGAAAAGTTTTAAACACCCAAAATCCCAGCAAAGATAACAAAAAGCAACAACAACAGTGATAGCTGCAGCTAAAACAACTGCATGTTGCATGGCAAATGACGCCATCTTGACAGAGAGACAACAGGATCACAACCACATAAACAACACACACACACACACACACGGACTCAAGTTGTCTACCTGGTGTGATGCATGTGTGTGTGTGTGTGTGTAGACATACTTATGTGTGGGTTTGGGCAGACGCATTGCCAGACAAATGCGCGTCAAGTTGACTGCATCTCTCGAGGCAAGTCATTCACATTCGTCATCAGCAGAGCCAGGCCAAGAGCCGCAGTCTGCAGTTACAGCAGCCAAGGTGCCAAGCAGCAACACCCACATGTGTATGTATGTATATGTGTGTGCTGGTGTGTGTGAGTCGCAGCTGGAGTCGTTCACCGGCACAATTTGAGGCCAGTCCGCTCAGTCAGCTCTGTTGCCAGTTGCCAGTTGCGAGTTCCCAGTAGCAACATCATCGCTGTTATTAATTTAACGCAATGCACACACACACACACACACAAACTTACACACACACAGCCCACACCTACGCACACTCAGGTGGCAGTTGCAGTTTAAAGTTACTGCCGCTGCTGCTGCTGCTGATGCTGCCACTGTAGCCAGTGTGGTGCGTATTTTGGTAGCCACTGTGCATGTTTGTATCGTCGGCAAATGAGTTTTTGCCCAAATGAGTCTATGGCCAATAAATCGACAAAGAGACTTGGGAAACAGCCAGAGTGAACTGGCAATATACGTGCAACTTTGGGCGTACTTAAATTGCCGTTTAAGCATTTTTTATGAGCATAATTTATCAAAGTTACGTTAATAATTTTATAAACATGCGCACACCAGACCTACGGCTACAACGCAACTTTCATGTGGGATGTTGTAGTGCACACTCAGAAAATAAATAAAAACCAGTAAGGACTGACCAGATCAGTCGGACGGAAGGCTACAGTCGGACGTAACCAACAATAGAAGACATTGTACTTTGTGTTTTGCGCAAGTTGTCTGTTGCATATCTTTCTTATCTTATCGTTAACCAATTTACAGCATCGATGGAAAATACCATAAGCTACGTAAGTAGCTTTAAAATGTTGGCTGCTGTTTTGAAGCTATCGGGGAAAAAGGGAGATGTCGAAATTCTAAAAAAAAAAGCTTGATTAGTGTACAGAATAGTAGAACCTACATACCAAAATTGGGTTCTATAACTCAGATAATTTGCGAGATTTAAAAGTTCATACGGACGGAAAGACGCTAGCCATGTGCGACTTATCGACTCAGCTCGTCGTCCTGATCAAAAAAATCTATAACGTCCTTCTCTTGGGCGTTACACACATTTTTCACTTGCACTAACCTAATAGACACTTTTGCGTTTTTTTAAAGTACGGGGTCTAAAAAAAAGAAACCATAGAAGTCGACAAAAATAAAGTATTGCCATTTAATTTGCATAAATTGAGCAAGCCAACGTGTTGTGTGTGTGGTGTGAGTATCGCAAAGCAGAAAAATACCAGAAGGCTAAAATTATTTTACAGCTTAGTTCTAAAATTGCAGCCCAGCACTTACAGCAACTACAACTCCCACAATGACAACAGACAACAGAAAACCGAAAACAGCAAGCGGCAGGGGCAAACGCAAAGGGTTTCATGGCAATTTCAGAGCTATGCTCTGCTCATTTTGCTGGCATTAAATTTTGCATATAGACCATGAAGGAGTAGAAAGCAGATCATTTGAGGCATTATGTTAAAATATGCGAGTTGTCCCTTTTTTTGCCATGCAGCAGCAGGACAATGGCACAGGGGGAGCGCCACGCTAGAATGTTTCTGCACATTATAGAAGAATTTCTCTTTTTGGAAAGTTTTGTGAGCAATTTCATTAGCGCAGCCCACAAAGGCAGGCCGCAATTTAGATACCCTTCCGAAAAGCAAACATTTGTTCGAAAATTCATTGTTTGTTCTCAGTTTTGAAATTGTTCGATGCATTTTAAACTATTAGAAAACATTCTTTACTACTTCTATCGAAATGTTCTTTTCTTTTTGTAAATAATATAAAATATGTTATACAAATATTTATTGATCCAGAATATACATAAAAAAAAAGTTAAAAAATATATATTTATATCAGAGTACAACAATGCGTTCAGGGTATAATAATATAGAAGTTGGGTTTGAAGCATTGGCTTTACTGAAGGTTGTAAGATTCAGATAACATAATCAAATTTTAACATATTTGTTAGCTTATATAGAGCATATATCTACGATATATAGAATTTCTTTTCTCGTAACCCACAGAAAGCACAGACCAAATCATTTTATATTATTATATAAAATGATTGTAATAATACTCTCTAACATTGCCACTGCAAACACTCTTCCTATAACTTCTCACAACACTCTACCCAAGCTTATAATACTCCCAGACGTAACAACTAATCATCTATAGTTCGTCGAGTGTGCAACGCTGATAACTCGTCAGAACATTATCAACTTTAGCAAAAGTACTTTAACTCAGCTCATTGCAGTCTTAGCGTTTTTATGCTTATAATAAGCTACTCTTTTTTATGATGTTGAATACAATTTCGAGTCATCTGCATAAATCTAAAGCCGCTTAGAAAGCGGCGAAGCGCCTTTAGGAAATACAGCTAAACTTCAGGCTTTGCGGCATTTATGTTGCCATGCCACTTCTCAAAAGGTTAAACACAGCGTAATTTGCATTTTGGCGCTGATAACAAATCCTGTCAGTGGATTATCCCCTTAGCTTTGGGGTGTTATACTAATTAAACACACCCCATGTGCAACACTTGAAACCAATTACTAAGATAACAATGCGCTGTGAATTCATATTGTAGCAATAGCAATGTGTATGCATATATCTTGGGTGGAACTATTGGTAATTAATCTCGACAGCATCTTAATTAAGAACATGTCAAACTTATCTCAAAATCAGCATAAAAGCATTTGCTGTGTTGTCTAGTGCTAATCCAAATACCAGACAAATTGCCAGTTATTGTAGTTTGCAAAATCTGATGAATATTACAAGCGTGTTAATGGATGTTCTCGATTGAGCATTCGTATGTGGCAAAGTTTTTGCGATTTTAATCGAATTGGGCTGGCATTGGCATTGTCTTGCATGACGGTACAAGCCGGGGGTCATTGGCCTACGCATATAGTATATATAGCATTGAAATGGAATGCATACAATGTATCCCTGCTGAGGTTGAGGTTGCTCTTCCCCTCCCGCTCACAGCAACAACACTTATGAGCACATCAAAATGCATGCATTCAACGAAACCTATCCTAATAAATTTGAGCTTGATGCGCTTGCATGGTGTTACCTGCCCCCAGAACGTCCCTGTGACTTGGTTTCTATATGCTCAGTGTAGCCCTGCTACCCTTATAGAGTCATACACACACGCAAGCCACACACACACACACACACTCACATACACACATACAATTACAGCTCAAGTTTATTGCAATGCGACATTTGAGCTTCAACACTCGACATCTGAAGTCTGTTAGGTTGCGGCTGCTGTTGCTGCTGCTGCTGCTGCTATTCCTGTTGCGGTTGCTGTTGCTGTTACTGCTGCTCTACCCTCGCTGCCCTCTCTGCCTCCCTCTATCCACTTCCTACAGGAGAGCTAAATGAAGGGTTGCAAAGCTCGCATTGCATTTGGCTAAAGCCCGCAGTGGCAGCAGCGGGCGCATAACAATGGTGCTTATGTAATATATAACATTCTATATGCGTATATATGTATCTGTGTGTGTGTATGCGTGTGTGTGTGTGTGTGTGTGTGTATTGGTGCGTGCGATCCGGAATCCTTATGAATCCTTTCGCAGTGCCAATTTTTGTGCCTGCTGCGTGGCTGCTTAATAAACAAAGAGCGATGCCAGACAAAAACGACAAAAGCCATCCAAAAACCGAGCCATCTGTCATAGATACTGTCAGTTTATATTGATTTTCGTTGTATTTTATTTTTATTTTTGTTATTTTCTTTGTTTTTTTTTTGTATTTTACGTTCATTTGACATTCATGCGACCAGCGACAACGTGGACAATTGACAACGATGAAGTCGTCAATTCACATTGTGTCCAACTCATCCTGGCTCATTGATCCGTACCTGAATATTTACGTTCAACTTGTAAATAATACAAAATGCAAATACCAATGGGCAAAGGCAGACCCGGCCAAACCAAGCCAAACCAAACCACTTTTAACGCATTAACGTCACTTTAGATACGCGTGCACAGACACACAGACACACAGACACAAAAGCACTTAGGACTAGCTGTACGACGCGTCGCATACGTGATATGAGCAGGCAGCCAAAAGTACAGTGGGTAGAGGGTTAATTATTTTCACATAAATTAAGTTAGCAATTACTGATTCGTATTTTACTGCTTATAAATGCTTAGTGATTCATGTTAGCAAGTTGTAATGAAATTGTGAAATGTATTGAAATTTATTTTATTATATTTATTATTAATTATTTTATTATTATTCAATATTATTTATTTTATTTATCTTAGTTATCAAAGAACTCGATGAGTGCAAGCAAAAACTAAATAATCCAACAACAAATGAACGATTAGGATTTTAATTTTTTATTTTAAATTTTGGGCACCTGTATTAGTTTAATATTTTATTCAGATATCTCTCTTATATAATTTGTATTTATATATATTTTCTTTATTTATAATCATGTATTTTAATGCATTTTTTTAATAATTTATTTTTTTCTTTAATATTACGACAGTCAAATCAATTTGTATAATACAGATTAAATTCTGATAATGTTAAATTATTTAACGATATATAAACTAATAATTTAATGTTTTATAATAAGTTATTTGTAAGCCCACAGTGCGCTGCCAACTACTACAGAGTCTGCCAGGCAGCTCCATTTCAATACAAACAATGGCTAATAGTGCTAAAACTTACTCCCACAACATACAATCGCATACGTGTGTGTGTGTACATACACAGTAGCTTGCATTGGTATTGTCAATATTTGCAACAGTCAACGATGACGCTGCCACCGACGACGTCACTCAGTGGCAACTTAAGCTAACAACAGTAAAACAACAATGGCAATGGCAATACCAATACCAACACCAACAATCCCAAGAACAACAACAAAATTAGCTATACACGCGGCCAACTAACATGTTGAACAACATATTGAACAAATGCATTTCAATAAGCCAACGACAGTCGCTGACGCCAGAAAACCAGCAATCGACAACCAACAGCCAACAGCCAACAACCGACAACCACGAACCGCATCAACAACAACAACAAAAACAACAACAACAACAACAACAATCAAACACAACAACTTTTAAGTGTCTGTCAGAGCGATATAGACATACTATATAGACGGAGAGCGGCAGCCAGGTTCAAAGTACGTTCGCTTCAAAATACTGTAGGCTCTCAGAACTGTGAAAAGAACTCGAGTTGGTATTGAGCTCAGGTCTAGAGTCATGCCACTTCTACCTCTACCTCTAACTTTGCCCCTGCCCCTGCCTCTGCCTCTGCCTCTGCCTCTGCTTCAATTGTTTGCATTAAAATCGTACTTCAACTTCGACAAGTGCAGCAAACTAAAGAGCAAGTCGTAAAACTCAACCGTAGCTAACTACAAATAAAGAACAGGCAAAAAAGCACATAAGAATTTGTTTGATAACATGTAAATAAGCAAAGCGAGGCAAAAAGGCAAAAGGTTTTACTTTTTGCCATGCCTTACTGTGGTTAAGTAAATAATAATAACTGCAACAACAGGCATTTACAGGCAGCAGACGCCAACTTGACAGGGGCAGAACAAGGGCACCGGCAGAACAACAAACAGCAGAAAGAGCAACATCAACATCAACATCAACATCAACATAAACCAGTCAACTCGGCGTGACTGATGAGCAAATGATACAAAAATATGAAACAAAATGAGCAGAGCAGCCAAGGGATTGTCACAAATGTAAAGTACACTGAGAAGAACAAATCACTCAAAAGTAGAAGTAGTAAAAACTATAATGTTTGTTTTTTTCTATCATCGATGTTTTTATACCCTTTGCTTATTTTATTAATTCATCAAAGGATCAGCAATATATATATTTAATTCAAATTTTAAAGTACCCAGTATAAATCTTGCACTCGATTTAATTAATATAGTATCATGAAACATTGGACACATCTATAATTATTTCGAAAATAATAAGTATGTAGATGAACATCGATTTTATAATGCAGACAATTTTTAAGGTTTATTGTTACAAGATTTTGAGCACAAATACAGTTAGTATAAGTAGCTCTTACAAATAATTCTTAATTAATATTTTTTAAGATATATGCTTAAATTAGGAAGTAATTTCTTTTGTTTAATATGTTCAATATTTCGACAGACTACGACTCAAATGAATTTTTTCTGTGTAGAATAGAAAAGAAAACCCTGGTTTTATTTTTACCTAAATGCTTGTGATCCCTTATGCTGAATTGAATACGTCATAATCGAAGATAACACGAAGGCTAAATTTCCATTTTAACCTTTTTGTGAACTCAAGCCCCAATTGAACTTTCCTTCCAATGAAAAGCCAATCAAATATTAACATTATTACATGAAGTATAAAGCTAGTTCTAGTTTTATTTTAAACCTGAAGGGCATAACAAGAAATAAACGTTTTCAGCAAGATTATCCCAACAGAGAGAAGGCATGCAAAATGGCATATTTGAAATGTAATTTAATGGAATATCCTGTTTATTAGTTCTAAAGTTGTCACACATTCAAAACCTGTTGAAAAAGCAGTTAGTAACTGTTCATTTTGGGATTGAACTAAAGTACTCTTTGAGTATTTGCTTTATGCCGTATGGCTGCTGCTCGTATTCCCAAAATTAAATTTCATGTGGACGTTGTGTGCTTGTTGCAAATAAAATGCATTTCAAGAGGAAATAAACATTTTGATGACGTGTTGCACAACATGTTGGTGTTGTTGATATTGTGAATGCTTCTATTGGAACCATTTATCTTGCTCAATGCTTGGCATTGGCAAACTACTGGCAACTGATTTTTACAAAATTGACTTTTACTTGCAGTCAGCTCAAAGTCAGGAAGTAGACTCCCACCAGAGTGGCAAAAGGAAGTCAATGTATAAAATTTTTAAGCGTTTCACAGGGACCAGGCAATGCAAGGCAAGGCAAGCAAAAGTTTTTGGTCATGACAACTTCCTGCTGTTCCGGCGTCAAACAGTGACAGTCTAGACCCAAGTTTTGCTAACTGCATGAAATTATGAAAGTTTTGCTCTCAAAGCATTTGCAGATTTTCGTAGATGTTAACATTTTGCATTCAATGTCCGCTGCAACATAATCCAATCAAACTACCACCACATAGACAACGCACAGTATCTGGCAAAAGTTAAAGAAAATATTGCATTATGCCACAAATCGAATTTCATGTTGCAAATATATTAAAATACCACAACACAAAAGCAGACAAGAATATAGAGAAGAAGCAGGCAACAAGCAACAACTGCAAGACTTTAAACAAAAGCTATATAAAATACAGACCATGGCCTACGTTAACGTGATTTGCTGTAAGTTGCTTTTATACCTGTGTATGTATGTATAAAGATTTGTATATATGTATGTTTGTGTATATATTTATGTATATATGTATATAGCTGGTGGTCGCCTGTCAATTGTATGTCTGCTGCAGCGACGTCATCAAGAACAATGCGTCGACTGCGACTGCTACGTTGCAACTCCATTAACCCTTAACAGCTGTATCAACTTCGTTACTTTGCTCTCTCCCTCTCCCTCTAACACTTCCCCTCTCTATCTCTCTCTCTTTCTTTTCCTGCTCTTCTGTCTCTTCCACCTTGGTTTGTCCTGCTCTGCCATGCTTAATTTTTCACTTCTGCTGATTTACGTTGCTTTGAAGCATGACGTACATTTTTAGACCGTAATAATAAGCACAGCAAGAAGCTTGAGCTAAGTATCTGACACTAAATTAAATATACCCTAAAGATGCTTTTCCTTAAGTTCCCATGGCCGCTATGGTATATTATGCTAATGAACAAATTTGTAAAGAGTGTTGCGTAATTTAAACGTATTTCATAAAATAAATAAGATTAAAATTGGGCACGTACAAAAAATTTCAAATAGTTTTTCAAATTTGTGTTTAAATATTATACGAATTAACTGCAAGATACCTTGATTCTTAACTTTATTTGGCATCACAATTCAGTCCATTTGGATTGGAATTACTATGCTGTTTTTTGTAGTATATGTGTGGGAGTTTAGCTATAAAGCAAGCAATGATGTAGTTCGATTCTTTTGAATGCTTTTGTCTAGATGTCAAAGTGAAGTAAAAAACGATAAAAGGTTTTTATTGCCTTATCGAATTTTATTGCTTCATTGGGGCTTGTAATGGATGGGCGTGGTTAAGGAACTTTTTGCATTGAAATCGACGGAGAAATCGCGTACTTTTTTTTTAGATAAAGAAGGGTCATACAATATGTAGACAACTTGCTTGAAAAAACAGTCGAAAAAGACGGCAAAAAAAAGGTAAAAAAAAAAAACAAAATGCATGGAAAGCAATCAAATATAGTGCCGTTAAACTTGGACAAACTATTAGTGCAAAAGGTTAAACAGTTCATATAATGCAGTATTGTTGGAAATAAAAGAAGTATTTTGACATTCCCAAATTAATTAAGTAGCATAAGAAGATAATTTCGGTGCGTAATTCAAGCCAAACAAAGAACTGCAGTTGGTAGAAGACCAGCAAGAATTGCATAGCAGCAGAATGAGCTAAATGCCATTTGCATACAAGAAGACAAGAAGACAGAAACGACAACAAATGCCCCAACGCCCAGGAATGGCATTGCCAACGATTGAGCTCGACATTTTGGCAACGCAATAACATTATTTTGTTTTCTCTCTTTCCAGGGACTAAAGGGGCTGGATGTCCACGCTTAATGAAGCAACCCTTAAAATTTGGCACGTTTCGTTGGCTGCCAACGAAAAGGAAAACGAAAATGAAATTCGCGTATTTTTTTTAAACTGTTTGAGTCAGAAAGTGCAATGAACTCGGCCCAGTTAAACAGAGATTATTTGTTTTTGTTGATATTATTTATTATGGCAGTTGCTTGAATATTATTATAATGCGTTTAGCTATTGCTAAAAATAAGCGACAATTCCATTTGCATAAACACATTTCGAAATGTTTTAAAAGCACCAAATCTTGCACAATCAGCATGGAGACGCAGACGCAGACGGAGACGAAGACTTCTTCCTGTCTGTCCGCAGCCTGTGCTGGCTTGTGGCCGGCTGAACCTGTTTCTAATGGTGGGAACTTTCATTAACAAAACTGCACAACGACTGCCGCTAAAAAATAAAAAAAAAAGTGAGACTGAAAGCAGGCGGCAAATGTTGCTGCAAATTTGTTTATGCATACCAGACTAAGGGCAGGCCTGCCGGGAGGGGTAGGGGGGCTTGCAGGCCGCACGAACCGGACACTGGCAATTTGACCGAGTTAAGTATACGTCGCTTATGTTAATTTTTATACGCTATATATTAAAGACAACAACATCAGCAACATACAGCAGCAGCAACAGCAAAAAACGCTAAAAAAGGAGCTGTAAAAGTTCTCTAAAAACACGACAAATGATCGTCACGTTTCCTCGCCGTCAACGGCAGCAGCAGCTGCAAAAACCTAAAAAACAAATTTCAATATGAAAAACCGACGAAAGCCTAAGCAGCGTATTTTTTTATAGCTCTGTTAATTGCAGTTGCAGAGCCCTAATATTCGCGAATTTAGATTGCCGGCAAGCAGTCAAGCCAACAAACCGAAAAACCCTCAATGAATGCCATGTATATACAAAGTGTACTCCATATATCGTATATACTACCTTCTATTTGCCCCCCTGCTGCTGTTTTATTCATTAACATTATCTACCCTTTGGCATCTTGGAAAGTTCTTTTCGGCATTTCCAGTTTGTATATTGCCTGCGTGCGTGTATTTCTCTTTTGTGTCTGAATTTCATTTCATTAAAATCAAATTAACTTATGATAAGTGTTGCAAAATATATTGTGCAAGCCGGCGTTGCCCGGGCAATCTGGCACTTAAAAGTGGGTGGTCATAAAAAAAACAGAAACTGCTGTAAAAATGCAGCTTAATAGCTTTTACAATGTCAGAGCTGTGCGTTGATACATCAGACAGTTAATTAGAAAAAATTCCGTAAACCACAGTCGAGTGTGCTCAATATTAACAGTCAGCTGCGTGTCAAAAGCTGATTGCTATAAGGCTTTAAGCAAGTTAAATTTCATTAAGTTTTTAAACCCAGTACAAAATGTACAAAAGTTAGTGCAAATGAAAAATGTTCAACACCAGGAAGGAAAAGTGTTAGACCCCATAAAGAATTTAAATTCTTGATCAGGACATAGATCTCGCAAACTATTAAAGCTAAACACAACTTTTTCGGTATGCAGGTTCTCCTATGCTGTACACTGATCACAATTTGTATACAAATACATTTTACACGAAGTAACTTAAACGTGTAAATCCAGACTAAGAGTCAATTGGTTAGCTAGACTTGACTTGCCAGCTAAGCTCATTTGTGCATACAGCAAGTTTTTTCCAGTGTATGTCTTCATAAAGCAGAGCAATCTGTCCTGGCAAACAGAGTACGTTCTATTTGATATTTATCAGCATTTCAGTTTTGGCTCGAGCAGAGCAGTCGTTGCTCTGTTCAGCAAATAAAATGCCATATCTGATTATGTAGAGCGCATAAAACGAAACCAGGAGAAATGTGGACAGCTATAAAGGAGGAGGCAGGGAGCAAAGGGGGAGAGAGCGCAACACTGGAACATGCTGGGCATATTAGAGCAGAGTCTATGGAGATAGAAGTAATGGCCGGTGAACTGAAAGCAGTTTGCAATGCAAGCTTGGCCCAAAGTCATCAATATCAGTTGAGATAAAGGCAAATATTCAGCTTAAATGCGCACTAAAGAAATATTTGGCCAACTACAATAGATATTACAATAGGGATAGCCAAAATTGTGATTGGCTGCTGTCTGGATTAACTTTGGCTTAACTTTTTTCTAGCTAAAAGTTAATACAGCCATATTTAAAGATCAAGTTCATGCAACACTGTCAGCTAGTACTAGCAACTTTTTTTTGACAAACTTTTAAAACTCGTCCACTGCAAAAGTTGTGCCCAAGTTCTGCTGGCTGTCACAGCTCAGCGAGATGTAATTGAAATGATTTATAAACTTTTTGCTAGCTTACGAAATGAACACTTTGCCACTGACAGATAATAACAGGCAGACAGGGAGACACACAGTCAAACCGAAGAAGACACCACAAACGGCATATATTTCAAGTTGAAGAAGACGTTGCGCATACGTCCCGTTGTAAGCGAAGCAACTCGTCAGACGGGCAGAAAAAATTTAAGCCTTGCTCGCAGTTTATCATTGGCAATTGTCATGACAAATAAACGGGTAGCAACGCCACGACAAATAACTTGAAATACCAAAAGTATAATTATTATTTTGGGCTACACTTAACGCAGTTTACGAAAAACTTTAAAGACCAACTAGGGGTCGCGTATATGCCACATACGAGGTACGCTCGTATTTTAGGGTGCAGTCTGCTTGAAAACACTCTTACCCCATTTTAAAAAAAAATAAAATAAAATAAAATAAAAAGAGACAAGCACAAGCAACGGCGTGAAGTAAACCTGCCAGTTACGACAGCTGATCCCGTTCCCCAGACTCTGGCAACTTGGCTCTGCCTCGTGCCACAGCAGCAAAACTTGAATTATGTGCGTCCTGCCTTTGCCATGCCATGCGGCATGATGGTGAGTATGTGTGAGTGCGTGCTGCAAGATGTATGAGCCAAGGGAAGTGGCGCTGAGTAGAGCCATAAGGAAGCATAAGCAGCGGCAAGCGAACAAACTCCATACTCCATGTTCCATGTTCCTCTTCCAGCTTCAAGCTTATGCAAAGTGGCAGACCAGGCATGGCACGACTCTATAGCCAGCTGTAGTAGCTGTTATTGTTGTTGTTGTTGTTGTTATTGTTGTTGTTGTTGGTAGGAAACGCTAATGATGACGATGATGTACTGCAGGACGTGGTTGGTTATTTTGCACTTTTGCTCCCCGTTCAAAACAAATTAAAATCAAGCAGGAAGACAGCAGACATTAAAGCCAATGCAACATGATAATTTGATGTTGTACGCCATTTATTCTCAAACTCAACAAAAAAACCAATAAGGACGGAACAGATCAGTCGGACGCAAAGCTACAGTCAGACCCTGTGCTTTGTGTTTCAATAATGGCAGCGCCACTGCCTCATATACATAAACCACTCGGATCTCCCAGCAGTCGAGCAAATTGTCTGTTGCATATCTTCGCTGTTTCTTATCAGATCATAGCGTAATTCACAGCATGGTAAATCGGTAGCTTTAAAATTGTGGCTGCTGTGTTTTTTGTGGCTAGAGTGGTAAGGAGGGAAGGTATCAAAAACCAAAATAAAAACTGGAATCTGCCTAGGGCATAGGAGAACCTAAATACCAAAAATTGCATCTCTAGCTCTAATAGTTTACAAGATGTGAGATGGGAGGTTTAATACGGAAGGACATCTCATCGTAACGACCATTTCCCCAATTGCACAAACTTAATAGACCCTTTTGCATTTTTTTAAAGTACAGGGTTTAAAAAATTATATCAAAGTGTTAATTATACTTATGCTGAAACCAAAATGGAAAACTTTTGCGAATTTATGCCCCCAGGCAGCTGCCACAAACAGCAAGCTCTGGGCAAACAGAAAATACTGCCAACACCTGAGCCACATATGGGCGCATAAATTTAATGCTGCATAACGCAGAAAAAAGCGACAAAAAAATGCCTTTATGATTTGTCGCAAATTACTTTGAAAAAGTTTGGAGTTCGACAAACAATAATAAATCATTGAATGCGCATTTGCCACTCGTAGTACATCTGCGCCAGGTGATTCCCGGGCATATGCAACTGTAGCATAAATTCAATTAGCAAATCCCAAGCCAGACTCAGACGCATGCAAATCAAACGCTTCATTACACACAGAGACCAGAGGCAGATGTGCGCTGGGGCTTTTACACTTATTAACCTGTGTGTTGTCAGTTGTTTGGGCTTAGATTGATTACACTTTTGGCATTAGAGATATTTTTTAAAATTAAGTCTAAGCCTCACACGCTTTCGCCTCTATGCCAAAACATAAGCCGTTCGAAATACAACCTAAAGGCATTTAGGCTATATTTCTTTTTCTTTTTATTTTCTGTTGTCTGCGGATTATATAATGTGTAGATAATGACTCGTAATTATAAGCCATTTTCAGCACAACATTTCTATACATACTATATTCACACATAAATGTGAGAAGTGGCAGACAATATTAGTTGCGGTAGTTCTGCTGCCAAACTAGAGAAACATGCACATACAATGTGTAAAAGAAAATCCCAAAATTGATGAGCATATTAAATACTCGATGGACTTAATGACATGCTTTTAACGCCCAGCGTAAGACAAATCTAGCTAATTTATATGTAAACTACAGATGTACATAAGTAGTATTATGATTAAATTCAACTGCAAACATATGTCTTATTTTAGCTTACAAGTTGCTTTACATTGTGTTTATAGCGCCCTCAACACAAACAGTTTGACTCAGAAATATTAAAAATACCTATTTAACTAAAAAATCGAAATATAATTAACTTTATGCTTTGAAAATTAAACAATATTCAAGACAATTTTAATTATAAATAATTTACTCGGTTGTTGTAGAAATATACTTTTTGTAGTCTACCAAGAAGCTCTTTTCAGCCTCCTATACACAGCTGTCAAATGCAGCAACTTGTGCTTTTTGAGCACAGAGCACGATGTCTTAAAACACTTGTATTAAATTGTAGCTACTCCTCCCAGCAGCTCTGAGCGCTCTACATGAGCCAAGGAATATTGCGATTTATATAATACGGTTGCCAGGACACATATTAAATTCGCGCATCTTTAGTTTCTATGGAAGCAACAGCAAGTGATACGACAGAAGTTACATGTATATGGCCAATGAGTTGACAGATAACGTTCTTGTTATATTGTTTTATTGCAACATTTATTAGTTAATATTTGATCTGTTTGATGAAGCCACGTGCTATCAACAGGCAGTTTCATTGCAGCTTGAACATCAATCGTTTGAATTTGTTTCGTAATGTTTATATAACGGAAATTAATTAAATGTCCATGTATACATTACATACATACATACATTGCACATACGTTATGTTGGACAGCTGAGGTATTATATGAAACAGGCTTGCATAAATCACTGCTATTACCAGCAGCAGAGGTCATTAATTATGGCCAAGGACTACGAGTACGATTCGAATCGAATATATGGCAAATGCTGTGGGCTTCCATTTTCAATTATTGGTGGAATTTCCGTTGAAAAAATACAAAAATAAATACTGCCTAAAAAGACAACAGCTCGATGTAAAAATTGAGCACAATTGAATCGTGTGCAGACAAAGTGCTAGCACCATTCCCACAGCTTCCAGGCTCCAGGCAATGCCATGTCTCTTTGGGATGTTGAATGTATGGCCTGTGTCTGTGTCGCTTTCAGCACTCTCCGGGGGCAATATGACAATTAGTTACCAAAGCAACAACAGAAATACCTACAAATGACAGCAAATACACTGGAGAGAATCCAGCATAGACCACCATACACACACACAGACACACCACACAAACATGGCCGCAGCAGCACAGCAGCCATTTTGATATCAGGACCAGAGAGGCGACAGCCAGCTGGTGGCCATTTAAAAGGTAGACGGAGGCAATCGCTTTCCCCCAAACAATGGCACGTGCAGTTGATTTTTCAGGCCCAAACCAGAGGCAACTTGTGCTACCATTTAATTAGAAAATACGTACACAACGCTTGTTACGTGCTGGGGCACGGCTGCGAGTGTTAGCATTCCTGTCAGCCTATTCATCAATTTTACTTTTACATTTTCATTGTTTTTGCAAACATCACTTCAGTTAGCTTCGATTATGACTCGACGTAGCTCAGTTCATTTTTCAACTCAGGTAATATTTCAAAATTATTGCAATACGCTTCACAACCTAATGCTTTTGACGTTCAACGTTCAACTTGACTTACACGCATTAATTGGGCACATTTCAGAACTAATTAGTTTGTTAGTTTTGTTATTTATTGCAATTGCTAGCCCAAAACTCACAGCCTTGTAACTACAACATAACAATGCTAATTTGTGCGTAGCACTTGAAGTTTAAATGTCAACCGGGTGGCAAAGTGCCAAACACAAAGGCTAATTAATGCCAGTATAATAAGCAATAAGTAATAGCTAAATTATGCAGGCTTTAAATATACAATTATTTGTGTCCATTGCACAAGTTTCGTTCAAGGTAAATAGAGCAAAATGCAAATCGTAAGCCTACTTTAGGCTAATTAAACAAGAGCTGAAAGGTTTGTGCAACAATTATGCAAACTTAACATAGGGATTTTTATTGAAAACGAATTTAAAATGTTGAAGCAAGTTGCCCGAGCTAATTTTAGAAGAATTTTAACTTCATAACTAAGCATTTGAATCTGTATTTATATTTCCAAAGTGGTTGAATGCTGAATAGGTTTGCAGCCTAGGCTTTTATTGATTTTTGTAAATAAAATTCATAAAAAAAACCCTGTACCTTTGTACAACATTTTATGAGCTAAGCTCTAGAGGTTTCTGTAGAATGACAAATTTCGGAAAATTGCAACAGAAGTAAGAAGCTTAATATAATATAAGGTACAATAATTATTATCACTTGCAGTATTTTTAGGTTTTGCCTCCTTTTTTTTGATATTCTTAACTTAAATATCTTTGATTTGCATTCATAAATATTGCATATGATTTTAATTAATTGCAGTCCAATAAAAATCTTTGGCTTTTAAGCCAGAACATTTTTATTTTACAATCACAGTTTATTAATGTTTAGTAAGAGAACACAGAGTTTAACATGTATGTAGAATAATAATAGAACTGTAAAGCTCTTGTTATTAAAATAATAAAATGAAATATTAAAAAAAAATAAAAATAAATAATAGTTGCTAACATGGCTAAAAACCTTTTATGTCTTCTACTGCCGTCTCAGATTTAAGTGGAAGTCTGCTAATTAATTTGCAACAAAGTTAATCCAATCAATAAAATGACAATTCCAGCTCGATGAATAACGAATGTATTCAAAAGCATTTCATATTCGTGTGTATATATGCCCATCGCCTATTATGCAAATGAATTGCGAGTCAGCTAATTGAGTATTAATTGAATAAGCTTAAGCAGTGCATGTGTAACAAGAGACTTATGCCAGGTAATAAATAATGGCTTATTGAATTGGAATTTAGTTCATACCAAATCTGTATAATATGCTAAATTGCTCAACTATTAGTTTCAAGTTTCCTACGCCTATGTACGAGTGTAATTAAAACACATCTACCTCTGATATTTTTTGTGTTTTTTGTACGCTTCCCTATAAGCAAACATTAATTTGCATAAACAATTAATCATGCAAAGCGCGAAACGTGCGTGAAATTCTAAACAAACTGAAGCTTAAAAATAAACTATGGAAAAAGCAACTGTAACAGGTATCGATACATTGATAGAAACTACGTTTTTTCTGCTTCTTTCAGCTTTTTTAGGCTCTGCCATTCCCGCATATGATTCAATTTTGTTTTCAGACAAACAACTTGGCAACTGCTAGGAGCCTGCTCTCAGCTCTCAGCTCTTAGCTCTGAGCTCTGACAGGCTTCGACTACTTCTACTACTACAGCCAATCGTAGTTGGCTGTAAACGTGGCCCAAAAGAATGCAGTCCGAAAACTGGTTTTGGCTCCATAGCCTGTGGACAGAGCGATGTTTGGCTACAACAACAAGTGAACCAAATTCTTTTTAACGAGCTTGCGCCAACAACTTGCACCTCTGCGCCCCCGATAGAGGCAGCAACGAACCTACGTTCTGTATATGCCAAAAAAATAAAAAGAGCCAAGTAAAAAGTATAAAATACCAACGGCAATCCAAGCCAAGAAGTGTTAAACCAAGCCGAGCTGCTTCGCTTTTTGCCCGCTCGTAGCTCGTATCCAGGGCTGCCAATTTAGCCACTTTGTGGCTAGATTTAGCCACTTTTTGAGCGGGTTAGCCACTTTTTTTTTGAAAATGCTATCAGCCACAAATCTAGCCACTTTTTGGTTCCATGTAGCCACTTTTAGCCATTTCGTTAATTTGCACTTTTAAACACAAAATTGGGTTTGATAATGCTGCATTTAACCAAATTGGGACTAGATTTTACTACTTCACTCGTGCAAGTGCCTTAAAGCTGTGTGAAGACAGAAATTTTCGCGATGCCTTTCTTTTTTTTTTGCTTGTTAATCTGATTTTGTTGTATTTCCACTTTTTAGCCATTTTTACCGACTTGGATGATATTTTAAGCATTATATGCGTTTTTTTGTTATTAAACATATTTCGTTGAATTATATTTGTTAAGATAAAAACCGTACTATAAAACATTTATTTACCTAAAATAGCATATATTTAAGTTATTACTGCTTAGCCATTTTTATAGCCACTTGTTAAAAAATTTTAGCCATTTTTAGCCACTTTGTTTCGTAAGTTTTAGCCACTTTTGGCTCAAGAAATCTGGCAGCACTGCTCGTATCCATGTCCGTGCTCATATCTCGTGTCAATTTTCAAGCTGACGTTTTATTATTTTTTATTTTTTGTGTACTTTTCTTTTGTTCAGCATTTATTTAATGTTCTTGTCTTGGTTGAAAAAAAAAAATTTGGTTTGTTTTTCTTATACAATTTTATATATATATAATTTTTTTTTTGCCTTATTTGATGCATTTAATTGCATGCGGACACACCCTTCATACACACCTTGGCGCAGTTTTTCTTTTGGTAGTCTTTTTTTAATTTTGGCGCTACGGTTGGTTAAGCCGCTAAAAAACACTCAAGGCAGGCACATGCAATGTGTAAAGCTTACCACTTAAAAATATATGTAATTATATATTTATGAAATTAACTTAATAATGCTAAATGCATTTTATTATGCATTTAGTTAGTCTGACTGGGCATCGCTCCATCCGCTTAGTTGGCCATACAAATGCATAAATTAAACATGTGATTATTGTGTATATATAGCACTTTCTTTATCACTGCCATTATTTTGCCATTAACTCAAGTGTTTCGACACTTGATGCATAAATAATAAGTATTATTTCTCGATTTGAAATTAAAATATAATAAAATATTCTGCAATATTCTAGAAACATTGAAGATTTATATTTAATTTTTTTTTTTTTTTTTTAATATATACTTGAAATTTTGTACGTACATCTAAACCTTTGACCTGATTTTGACAAATTGATAGATTTTATATATTCTGGTGCATGATATAATAGTTCGATCTGGTCTGTTTTCTTTGCAGATTGACGTATCTGTAGCAAATTTAGCTTAACTAGTTGGAAAACTTGGAGACTAATTGAATTCAACACAGACTTCTTTGTCCATTCTTTGCAATATAGTATGTGCTAAAATTATATTTCAATTTTATACAATATTCAAATTTGATTTTAAAATATTATGTTTATCGTTGAGCAAAAAGTTTTTAAAAGCAAACTTCAAGCAGCAGCATAATGCACAATGCTTAGCAAATTGGTTTTGGACATCGTTCTGATTTGGTTTCACGACTCTTGATTCGCAGCGTGTCGAACAAATGCGATACTCCATTTCTGTCAATTGATTCGCTTGTCTGGGTCTTTCAAATACGCATTAATTTTATTTATTGCAATCACCATTGTCGCAGCTACAACATGGCAACCATGGAGCGCAGAGTAAACAGCAGAACAGTGCGAAAGTTAGAAAGGAATACGAACTAAGTGTGAGTGGGTGGATGTGGGTGACTGTAGGTGCTGACAGGATAGGCGGCAGAATTGGCGAGGGGCTGGGGAGGGGGGGCCGGGAGGCATAATGGCAGTCAGAGCATGCCTAGGCACTGATTGTGTTGATTACGCTGACCCACTTTGCACACTTTTCAAGGTTCTGTCACGGGCGGGACACAGCCGAATTCAATGAACTCGAAACCTGCTGATAGTATTTGCAATAATAAGAATGAAAATAACAAGAGTAATAGTAATAATAATGTTGTTTTCAACTGACAGCGCTGACAGGCGAGGGGAGCTGTCTCCATCTATAATGCTGTCACTCAAAAAATAAACGTCTAGTTATCCATGCTAACTATTCCTGCATATCTGTATCTGTATCCGTATCTGTATCTGTATCTGTGATATTACGCTACTTATACGGACACGTGAATGTGTATGTAGATATATCTACGGTAATGACAATAACAAACTACTTGAAAGTCGCGCCTATTTTTAGTAAACAACCAAGAGACAGACACCCAAATTGTTTTGTTGACCTCAAACCACAATGACTACACATAACAGAGGAATTAAGAGGTCCCAAAAAATAATAAACAGAGCACAAGAAACACTTGGACACGATCACAAGTACATAAAATAGTTCTGTTCGTTGGCTATTGACAATTTTACGAGTAATGTAAGCACGTTTCTCCTCTCAGCCCCCTCTCATAATGTGCGTCATTCTAATGTGGTCAATAACAAGTGAAAGAAACAATGGCCAGGCCAACAGCTCCAAGTCGGCTTACATGCGCTACGGTTCTACTTTTAATGGATTTTATTTGTTCTGGCCACAGTAACTACAGCCAATGACTGCAGGTGGAGCTGGTGTTGGAGTTGGAGTTGGAGGTAAGCCAGGTCTTTTTGTTGTTAACTTTATTTTTATTTTTTCACATGTCTCGTGTGGATTTTGAGTATGACAGCAAAGCGGACTTCGACAGGCTACAATGGCAATAAAACGCGGCTACTAATGAAGGCTAAGTACTAGTTGCTGTTGGTGTTGATTGGATAATAAATAAAAAAGCAATTGTGAACCATTTTTATTATCGATTAAGTTAAAGTTTTAAATTGTAAAATCTAAAATGTTTCATGTGTAAATAAAAGTAAATTAATATATTTTTTGAAAAGTATACAAATTAAAAAAAATATATAAAAACAGCAAACCAAAATAAAATTTAATTAACATAGTTCATAGAGTTTTATTATAATTCAAACTAATTTAAAATATTTGTGAGCTAATCTATTATTGATAAATACAACTAAAATATATAAAAACAAGTTTTGCATTTCTAAATAAATAACTAAATACGTATTTAAGTAACTTATTTATAAATTGTAAACTCCTTAACTTAAATGCCTTCTTACTCTGTCAAAGTTTGCAGAAACTTTCATGTTATGACACAAATTAAAGAGAGGTGTCATGATATTTTAAAGATTAAATATAAAAGTTTAAAAATAAAGTTTCAAATAATAATTATAGGTTTTCATTGGTCACAGTTAATGGAGAGCTTGCCTTTTATTAGTTATAAGTACTCTATTGCCCAAGAACTTGTCCAAGGGGTAAAAAGCAAAGGCAAAATTAAACATCATGCTGACTAAGTGGCATTTTACCTCAATATGCTCTCGTACTTCAGACTCTTGCGTACTGTCCAAGTAAAAATATGGCATAGAATCGATGTTGTTTGCAGCTGACGGGGCCCAGAATCATTGAGCGTCTAATGGGCTTACAAAGCAAAAACCTAATAAAAAACCAACCAAAAAAGTGTAAGCAGTCTACTTGTTTCATTTGATGACTGAACACAAACATAAGTAGCTGCCATACCTGTCTGATATGCTAACAGATATCCTAGACAACGTTCAGAGGAAGTCTAAAATTAAACTCAGTTTAAGAGCAGCTTAGACGGACACGTTTTTGCTATGAATGGCGGGGAAACTTGTTATTCTTACTTCTTTATAAACAATGGCAACATCATACCCATTATGGTTCAAATTTATTGATGTATAACAGTATGAAATCGGTTGCTTTGATGTTAATAAAGCTTCAAATGCTTTCTTAATAATTGAAAGTTGTTGATGATCTTTGATGAGCGTATCTCAAGAAATTATGAATGGCATAATATACTTTTTTTTAGCAAGTTTAATGATTTCTTGGGAAAAAGAAACTCAATGTTGCCTGGGAAACGACAGTTGTAGCCACGGCGGAGAGTTCATTGTATATCTATATAGACAGCCTTAAAGACCTAAAAATACGGCACAATTTGGCCTGTCAGCGAGCTGGAAAATGTTGGAGCAGCAGGAGCTGATATTCTGGGCCATTGCAGCTGTCTAATTGAACTAATAGAATTTGTTTTTTATTCACGCGCGCACACGTCAGATAAGAGGCAGCTTTGGGGCATTAAGGATGAGGACCGAGAGCGGAGGGCTGAGGGCCAAGAGCTGAGAGTTGAGGGTTGTGGGCTGGCCGGGTCGTGCTTTGCGCACGAAAATATGTTTTAAATGGCCACTGCAAACCCTGCTTGCTGCCATTAAAAAATATGATTTTTCTTGAATTATATTTTTCTGGGGAGTTTTTTATTTTTTGTATTTTTGGGGCCAGTGTCGAAAAGCTGGCAAATGTAATCATTGCTGCTTTTAGCGGGGTGCCAAATGCCCAGAGGCGCAGTGCCATGCTGTACTTAACTGATTTCCGGGAATTGCTGCAGACACACACACACACACAGACACACACACACACACAACCACACACTCATACACTCATAAAGAATCTAAGGCGGTCGATGGCGGGCACAGGATGCTGCCTTGGCAACCAGCAGCGAGCAATCAGTTTAGAGCTGTCGACCATTTTCAATGGAGGCCATAAAACGAAATATGGCCAAGAGTAATCGTAATCGTTGTGCAGACTCCTTGAAACATGCATATTTTGTCGAGTGGCTAACTTTAATCAGAGCAAATACTTGTGCTAAAACACACGCCCAACACTAACACACACACGGCAGGCTTAAAAAATGGCCGAAGAAAACCGCAAAAGGCGCCACAAGGCATCATGGCGCTTACGATTCTCCAGCCGAACACCAAGCCCAAGCAACCACTTGGTGCTCCCTGCAGACTCAGACGCCTTAGGCTCCTGCCACTGTTGCCAAATCCGGTTTTTTCCCGCTAAAAGCTGGCTATTTTTTAGAAGTATTTGCTAGAAAATTTTTAAAACGGCTGGAAATTAAAATTTGGGAGGTTTTTTTTATATGGCCAAGTAATTTTCGGGGTTTTCCTAAATTTTATAAAATTTATGCTTCAATAAGGAACAATTTTCATAAAATTATATTTTATCAATATTTGTTCTATTCAAAATTTTTTTTTATCGCAACAAAACAATCTTCTGTGCCAACTACGGTTTGGTTTGGTGTATTTGGAAACCAGTTGGAGCCAAAATTTGAAGGTATATACAATACAATACTAAATACGCGAAAAAATATCTAGCTTTTAAATATGTAAATATTGTTTAAATCTTACGAGTCGTGAGATTCTGATCTCAATTGTTGATGTATTTTTGTCTTTTCTTATTTCACAAATTTTTTCAGCTTTATTTCCGTACCTTTTCCGCCAGAAACAGTTTTCTTTTCTTAATAGAAAACTGGCAACACTGCTCCTGCTAGACCTAGACACACTCATACAGTCAAGAGCAGCTTCAAAATGCCAGCGTGTTTGTAAAGCGATTTTTGGTATATATGGTTAGTATATGTATGAGATGATGGCAGGAAGGGGGAGGCTGGGAGAGCAGGCACTCAACTTGTTATTCCAACTGTTTGTTGTTTCTGTTTTTGTTTTTTGTTATTTGTTATTGTTCTTGTTGTCTTTGTTGTGGCAGCCAAGTAATGCCGCTTGAGATGTCAAATAGCAAAGCAGCAACAGCAAGCAGCGACAACAACACTGAAAACAGGAAGCACTTGAAAATTGAAATCAAGCGCGCTAAGCGCCACCAACGCAACAGGAACAACCACAACAACAACGACAACAAATCAAACAACAACAACAGACAACAAAAAACAACAATAACTCTGCGCACACAATTCAACAACACAGCTGAGCCCAAAAAGGTCCTCCAACGCAATTTGCATATGAATATTGAAGGCCCGAAGGCAGCTTGTGGGTTGCTACGTGGCTCGCGGTTGCAAAGAACAACAACAGCAACAGCAGCAGCAACAACAATGACAGCAACAACAGTTTATAACAACAACAACAATCTTCAGCACAATATAATATGTTGTTTGCTATGCGAATAAACCAATAACAACATGCACGGGATGATGTGAGAGTGGCTTTTCCAATAGCTTATGTTGTAGTTCTTTATCGCCGGCTACACTGCGAGAAAAAGCATTGGGCAGTTATGCTACGATTAAGTTTGGCTAAACTGCAGTTGAAATTCTATTTATTCAAAATTCGAGTAAAAGTTTAGTCCAACCAGATATGTACTAATAAAATAAAATAAAAATCGAAATAGAAACCAGTCAATTAAAAAAAAAAAATAAAAGTTAAAAAAGAAAGTGGAAATTACATAAAACAACTAATAAAGAATAGTTGTTATAATTATATTAAATATAAAAAATATTTGTATATTAAATATCTTTAATAAATACTAACATTAAATTAAAAAACATAATACAAAAAAATCAATGCAAATACAAATATTATTTGCAATGAAGAAGCTTTGAGTTGCTTATAAAATTTTTGTTATAATTGTTAACTATTTATTTCAATATTATATCTAACTCTTAACACACACACATGAAAAAATGGCTAAATTTAAAAATAATTCCTTTTAAATTTGTTGAAAATTCTGCATGTTGTTTCTAGGGGCTCTGGCCTAGGCCGTGGGCTGTAGATGGCGCCACACGCCAGTGTTAAATTGAATAAGCACCCTCTCGGCATAGACAGGAAGCAACAGTACAACATACAGCACACATAACTTACAACAGACACACACACACACACACAGAGACACAACATACACCTACGAGTGTTTGAGTGTGTGTAACGATCAAAAGTTATGTAGTGTACTCGACGCTACCTTCCTTTATGGGCGCTTGTTTTCTTTGCTTTTTCGCTTTTCGCTTTTCCTTTTCCCTTTTGCCTGGCTTGTTTTTTGCTTCTCTGGTTTTTTTTTTTGCTTTTTGGGTTGCTTTGAATTTAATGGAAAATTTATTGACGACATGGCGCTTAGTCGTTTGACTGGAACTTGGACTTTTGCCATAGACGATGCTAACCATGCTCCATCATGTGTGCAAAAAGTTTTCACATTGGGATTTTATGAACTTGGCCATGCCCCGTGTTACTTGATTGGGCTAAATAGTTAATGATTGTCTGTGGCTAACTGTGCGGAAGGCAAAGGTAAAAGTAAAACTGTTTGCATTGATTGATTGCAACATAGTACTTCCAGTACACGAAATCTCACTTCAAAAGCAAATCATTTCATCACAGTCTAAGCCAAAACTCGGCCTGGGCACGTTCGCGTTATAAACATAGATTAGAATTATAATTTCACTTAGCCGAATCAACGACGCAATACGCGTTTCAATGGCGCACACACATGCGAATGGCCTATACGGAAGGCCCGCAGGAAAACCGTACGTACGGACCAACCCCTAAGTATGCATATACACGCTAAAAGAAAGGGTGGTTCAAATATAGCCAAAAAAAAAAAAAAAAAAAAAGAAAGACGTTAGAGCTGCAGAAAACTTTTTTCGCGTGTTCTCAAAACTTGCCATAGTTTATTTCCCATTGAGAGCTCAAAGAACTCAACAAGTTTTTACCGACGCTATTACAATTTTGTTCGGAAAGGGATTATAAAAATTGCATTTGGCTTCACTCACCTGTTGTCGGCAACTTGGTCAGCGTTGGTTGTCCATTGTCATTGCTCAACAGCAGCAGTAGCAGGATTTCAATTATTGTAATGACAAAAATGCGACGATTGTAAAACAAAAACATTGCAATCTGGCGTTAAGTTCCCTTCTTGTTGGTGTTCCCGATTTCGTTGTCGTTAACTGCAACTATCTCTCTGATTATGCTCTGCACTTCGAGTTCATTCAAATGATCTTCCTTTTCCTCTTCAATTTTGTTCGTTTTTAATGTTGTGCCTAGGCCATTTTTTTAGTGGTACTTGCATTCTATACACAAGTGCAAGCAACCAATTCATTGCTTCATTTTATGCGGGATTTTTCTAAGTATAAAGATTTAGTCGTAGCAAAAGATGGATTATTTTATTAATTTTATGGAGTTTAGAATTTTTCAGCATTAATTTTGTAATTATTAACCAATTAAAATGTTTAGGTTTTCCTTTGAACATTATTTTAAGTATTATTTAATACTTAATTTTATAAGTTTCCGTTTTATTTTAATTTGTTGTTTAAATTAATACAGTTAATTTATGTTATTTAGCTATTAGTTTTATTTTGTTTACATTGTTCAATAAATTTAATATTTGCATTGGTTTTGTATCTCTTGATTAAATAAATAGTTTCATTAACTTGCGTATTATTTTATGTAATTGATCGCATTTCGTTATATTTTTTCGTGGTCCTTCAAATTTAGTTACATACAGTAGAATCCGGTTATAACGACGCCGCTTATAGCGTCCGTCCGGTTATTGCGACGAAAACTCGATGGCTTGGTTGGTCCCCATACAAACTTATATGAAAGGGCCTCCGCTTAGAACGTCTCCGCTTTTAGGGTCAAACCGCTTATACCGACGATATTTTTCACAATTCAACCGGATATTGCGACGTGCCGAACAAAAAAAAAAACTTTAAAAAGGAAAATTTGAGTTCTTTAATAATGCTAAAAGAAGCAAACAAAATCATGGATTTTGTGTTTTTTCAATACGAAAAAGAAACAAAATCATGGATTTTGTCTTCCGGATATAACGACGTAAAATCGTCGGTCCCTTGAAAGTCGCTATAACCGGATTCTACTGTATTAAATTTTTTGTTTTGATTAAAAAATTAATTTGTTTTATTTTAAAACCTATTACGAACATGGCATCCATAAAATAAAAAAAAATATTTTTTTGCTCCTTTCGGATAGTGCGTCTTCCGGATATAACGACGTAAAATCGTCCCTTGAATGTCGCTATAACCGGATTCTACTGAATATGTATTACATTAATTTAATATTTTCAACTAAAATGTGCATTGATTTTGTCTGTTTATATTAACTGCCTTTAGAGGGTTTTAATAGTTTTATTAACTTGTGTATTGTATTGACAATGCCATCGTTTTATTTTATAATCGCATTTCATTATAGATGTCTTGGTCCTTCGTGTCTAGCTTAAACTCCCCCCATCATCAAATAATAATAACAACTCTATGGCTTCGTCTGATGATGATGCCATAACAAGCTCGGCACAGGCAATTCGTGTAGGCAAACACACAAACATACAAACATTTCAATCCAGCAGAGCAGCAATAACAACAACAACAACAACTTATACATGAATGCTCAAATATATATGTAGGGAGTTGTATTATTATTATTGCTTCAACTACTACAACGAAAGGCTTTGCAATTAGAGAAAAAAAACGCAAACCAAAGATAACTTAAAGTCGACATCAGCGATGACATAGCAACGAACGCGGCTTCCACTTCAAAAAGTTCTATAAAATCAACAAAAAGCACACGAATTCCTCGATGGCTAATGATTTATTGGCCTAAAGTTACAAAAACTGAGCAAAGCAAATTAACCTTATTTTGAATTCAGTTTATGATCATTTAAAGATCAATTTACTACAATTAATTAAATCACAATATTAATTTAGGTTCGCTTTTTTACTAATAAATTGACATTAAGCTCATTAAAAATTTGTGTGTCATATTTCGATTTTTAATAATCTTGTTTGTTCCATATTTTTATATTTTTTGTAATTTGTGTTCCAATTTTGCCGAATTCTTTTAGTGTATAACTACTAAAAGAATTCGGCAAAATCGCTTGCTAAACAGAATATCTTAATATAAAATTCCTCTATACTTAAAATTTTATATTCCCAGTACAAAGAGCTTTAATTATATTTAAATTGTTCGAATATATCTATTGAACTTCCTGTCGAATTATAGTTCATCCAACGTCTCTTATAATTAAGAGTATTTTTTGGGACTTTTCGGGAGCTTTAGTTAAAGGACATTTTTTGAAGCCTTTTAATACATATATTTAAATTTTTAACAAAGGAATTGAAATAAAACTAATAAACTTTCTAAGCACTTCTAGTTTTTTGTATATCCTGTACTCAAGAAATATGTAAAAATACGGTTAATGACTTTATTTTAATTTGTATTAACAAATATGCAAAACTGAAAAAAACCTTTAACTGCAATTGTACAATTTGGTTCTAAATGTAAATAAAAGTATATTATTAAAAGTATTGAATTTGTTTTTACTTCAAAAAACTTCTATAAAATAAGCTAAATTTAAAAATGAGGCTTTCAGTTTTAATAGAATCGATTAAACATTCTTTAGTGTAAATATTAGTAAGGAATTTGTATGCAATCAAAGCTGAATTTCTCTAGATATCCTTACCTATGCTTTTCGTATAGATTCTTGAACCGATTCAATTACTACTATATGATGTTATTTTAAGTGTTTTATCTAATAAATAAAAAAATATAATATTGATAATGACACGTTTTGCGCATTAAAGCAAAGTGCAAAAGTTGGGAACATGCATGCCATCATATTGAAAGTTTCTTACTCTAAATAATAAATATCGTTTTAAAGGTTTTTGCTAGCCAAAGTTTGCGCTTTTGTTCGAAACTTGTATTTATAGCAGCATTACACATTTCGTTTCAAAAGTTTGGATTTGGGTTTTTTTTTTTAACAATAAGAGCAAACAACGTACATAATTCTCGTAGGGGGTTCTCTTTTCTTTTGGATTTTTTTTTTGGTTTTGTTTTTATTTTTTTTGGCAAGTTGTAGCAACTGCAAAAAAATTGCCACGCTCAATTGAGAGATAAGGAAGAAGTGGCACGCAATTTATGTATATCGGGGTAGTTGGGAATTATATAAAACAAATTTGACTATGCCAAATATACACACACATGCAAAGGCTCTCATACATATATATCTGTATATATATGTATGTATGTGTATATTGAAGTTCGCTTTTTGTGCGGCGGCTGCGGATGCCGCTCGCTTCAAATTGAACGACGACGCAAATTTCGATTTCCTCGAAATTTTACCTTGTTGTGCCTTCTATTGTGCATATTCTTGGTGTTTCTTGTTCTTCTTCATCATCGCTGCCACACATACATCATTATCATCATCTTTCACGCTTAGCGTCATGCATATACATACAGACATACATATAGATTTCGTACTTTTGTTTGCAAATCGCCGGCAGCGACTGCGACGCCAACGATGGCAGCGACAGCGACAGCGCAGCATCCTAAGCTTTTTCTGAGCGTCAGCAAGAGCGCCGCTCACTCTCACTTTGGCATTGTTACTCTCCTGCTGCTTACGCCAACGCCGACTTTGCACAGTGTGCAGCAACTGACGAAAATTAACTTCAATTCTATCAAATTTCATTGCACTTTTTAACGAATTTTTACCCCCTGTTTATCCATTATTTTAAATGTTTTATTTAAATATTTTGTTTAATTATTTTAATCATACTTTAATAACATTTTATTTTCTATGCTTTCGATTTTAATTTGTAATTTATTTGTTTGGTTAACTGTTCTTATAGCCGATTCCCTCGGGATCAAAATTTTAGTTATCCCAAAGTTATTAACCCTGATTTAAACTATTTTCAATGAGTACAGAATAAGCTAAGTTTTAAATTGCTCTGCTTTAATTTGGTAATTGCAATTTTAACTCATACTGTTATCTAGAAATCAAACACCCTTATGGCACAATTTATTAAAAAATGGTCACAGTACGGCTTTTAAATTGAATTTCTTTATTTTTTTTTATTTTCTTTCTCTTTTTTTATCGCCAGATATCTTAATCTTGAACTTTGATTACATTCCAATTTTAAATTACGTTTTGTATTATATTGGTAATATCTTTGTCGACTGCACTGAGTTAACATTAAATAAATATATTAATTGTTTAAAATAAACAAATATATTACAGAGCAAAAAAATAAAAAAACCTTTTGAAAACGCAACTTTTGTTATTGTTTTTAATATGCTACGCTTCGTCACACTGTGCACTGTTGCCGTTGCTGCTGTTTTGCTCCTTGGCTTCGCTACGCTTTCGCTGTGCGTGTGTGAGTGTGTTAGTGTGTGTGAGCGCAGAGCTTTGCCTCTGCCTGCCTGCTATAACTGCCGCTGTTGCTTCCATGGCCTTGTGATTGTTGTTGTTTCTGCTGTTGTTGTTCTTATTGCCCCGTTTGTCACAGTGTGCGTGTGCTTTTTGTTGGACGCTGGCTTTGTGGCCTGGCCGAAGAACTATTACTGTACTTGGCGGTTTTCACAGCCGGAAAGTTTACTGCGTTTGGGGTTATCATTGCTGAATAGAATTTCTCATTTTGAAATATTCATTTAATATTTATGCCTATGCCTCTGACCTCACACACACGCACACACGCACACGCGCTGACGGCGACGGCGACAGAGGCAGCGACAGCGACGTCGACGTCGGCACGCACTTGTTTTCTTTGTTGTTACGCATTATTATGTCATAATTTATTTGCAACAGGACACAAAAACAACAATGCCGGAATTTGCTGCAAGCAGCAGCGAATAAAGCTTCAGATTTCATTTGATTTGCGGCATAAAACATAAAAACATATATATGTATGTACGTATGTGTGTGTCAAGTCGCTCTCTTGTACTCTCTGTGTGTATGTTTGTACATGTTACTTTGTATGCCTGTATGTTTGTGTGTTTCTACGTATGTTTGTGTGTACGCACTGCACCGGCTTTTGTTGCCGCCATCGCCAATGCCCGCGCCCCCGCACCCCTCTGCGCCTGCTGCTGACGCCATCGTGCTACCTTTGTTGTATTTTTTGCATTTCCGCTTTTTGTTCGTATTTCGCTTGCCTCAGCCTATCAATTTTTTAATTTGTAATTTTTGCACACACTCTCGCACACACACACACACACTCTGGTACTCACAGTCACACAAACACACACAATCTCACAGGCGACGCCATCGACGTCTGTCGCCGCTTAAATCAACAAATTGCGAGTATTTGCCACAGTTGATTTGCAATTTCTTTTGTTATTATTATTTGGCATTTTTGTTTGTTGCTTTGAACATGGATTAATCAAGAGACACACGCACACACTCGCGCATCAACACAGATACAAATATGTATTTACACAAAGCAGCGCTGAGAACTGAAATGCGAACTCGAGCTCGCGACGTCGCCAGCGAGCAGCAGCAAACACGTCCAAACAGTTTGTACGCCATTCGTGGACTGAAAGCTTTATCCGAACTGCCGCTGCCATTACCATACGCGCTCTCTCTCACACAAGCACACACACACACAAAGAGAGAGAGAAGAGAGCACTCTCACACACACACTCTCAGGCCGCTAAGCTTGCATTTGCCGGCGACGTAGACGGCAACTTTTGTTTTTGTTTGCATCGCAAAAAGCAGCAACTATTTTCAATGGCAACGTCAAAGCCCCGCCACCATGAATGAAAGTTTGCCCCAAAGCGGAACGCAAGAAAAATCATGTGCAAAACAAACGAAATAGATAATTTATCGCTGCCCATGTTGCTAGTTAATTGCAGTTAAGTGCCTTTAATTAAATTATTTGTATTCAAGAAATATGCATTCAAATGAATTAATTGCGAATTTAAAAATGATTATGCGCTGAGCAATTGAAAATTGTTAATCGATTAAAAATATCGGTAACAAACATTTGGCAATTTGCGACAATATTTAAATAAATAATAGTTTGCAAAACGAATTTATTGTTGTTAATTACTTTAAATTGAATTATTTATATTTAAGAAATAAGCCTAAAAGTAAATTTTATTTATATTGTTGGCGAATTTAAAAATAATTATACGCTCAGAAACTGTAAATTAGTAACCGATTAAAATTATTGACTTGAAGCCGGCAAACATTTCATAATTTGCAGCAACATTTAATTAAATAACAATAAAGATAATTGCATCCTCATCTTTTAAGCAAAAATTTAATATTTGGGATAGTTGCTCAATTTTCTTATGTAATTATCTCAGATGAGCAATTAAGAGTAATGCATTTCATCAACATTTTACTGTATTTAAAACTAAATATTTGTATAATTATTAAGCAAAGCAAATAAATTTGTCTTTGTAATCGTTATCGATAACTCTAATTTCACCAGCTTTTACAACACTAAACTTTGCCTCGTTAAGGGCGAATTTCGATAGGCAGCTTTATCGATTTTCAAATAAAATGCGGGCTTTGATTTTTTCAAATGTGAAGTTCAGTTTTATTATCGCCAATTGCAAACCAATCATGAACATATCTTTACAATTACGCATAAATTGTTAAATTGCTTGATTGTTTTTTGTAAATCATAGTATGAATTTCGATTCTACTATATGTTTGTATAGGACAGACTAAGCTACTCAGTATCCGAACGTGAAGTACGCGTCGATTGCTTCTTGGATTTCTTATGCTTGCGCTTCTTGGCCTCATGACTGCTGTCGCGACTCTCTGCTCTTTTATTTCGATTCGTGGACTCGGATATAGGATGGTTTCGCTCCTCCTCCTGCAGTTTCTTGAGGGTCTCTTCCTTAATGCGCTCCAGTTCATTCAATTCCCGGGTGGTTCGTTCTTTCTCCAGCTCATCCTGCCTTTGCTTCTCCGCCCGTCGTTCCTCCTCCTTGGCGATTTCCTTGCGCATATGTTCCTTCAAAAGCAAAGCGGCTTCCACGCGCTTCTGCATTTTTTCCCGTGCCGCCTTATCCCGATCCTTATCCATCGTCTCCACCGCCATAGCCGATGTCACCTTAGGGGAACCGCGCTCCTGAGAGCGTCGACTCCGCCGTTGCCGGCTGGGACTTTGTGAAGCGGACTGACGTCGACCATGGCTACGGCTGCGCTTCCGTTCCGCCGATGCCTGACGCTTGCGATTCGGCGATTCGCGTCGCTTGCGATTGGGCGACTCTCGACGCTTTCGATCCACTGAGTCTTGTCGCTTTCGCGCAGGAGAGTCTTGCCGCTTTCTAACCGGCGAGTCTTGAGGTCGCTTCCTGGCAGGCGACTCAACGCGCCTACGATTGGGCGTTTCTTGACGTCGAACATCCGAGGATTCCTGTCGGCGTCCATGGCTGCGTGAGCGACGCTGGTGCTCGCGGGACCGACGGCGTTCGACGGGCGAATTCCGGGTGCGAATCGGTGAGAGCGGAAACCGATTGCGATACTCGTTGTCAATCGAACGCTGGCGCCGATCCCGATCCGCAAATGGATTGCGACGGTTGCGATTTCCCTGCCCGTATCCCATATTGTTGTTGTTGTTCCCCTGTCGACGGGGTGGCGAACGTTGTGGACGTCGTATCGGCGTGCGACGTCGTTGAGCGGAGCGGGAACGACTTTTAGGGCGATTACGAGACGCAGAGGGATCACGACTGCGCCTAGGCTTCTCTCGGTCGCGACTCTTGTCCTCTGGCTTGCGTTCGTCACGTTTGTTTCGACTGTTTGCAGCGGGCTCCGCGACCTTTGAGCGTTCTTGTTCCTTAACCGTCTTGGAGTCGCTGTGATGTTGACTTGGTTTGCTCGGCTCCGGTTCGGGCTCACTGTCCGTCTGCTGTTCGTAGTCCAGGGCGTTCATATCCACGGATTTGCGGCGCTTTGGCGGAGCCTCTTCTTTTGGCTTCTCCTTGTCGTGCGTCTCCTTTGGCTTCTCCCGTTCCGTATCCTTTTGTGTATGGGTTTCGCTACGCTTGCCACTGCCGCTATTGTGCCGTTGCTTCTGCTTTGCCGGCGACTTTTCCGGCGTCAGCTTGCCGCCGTATGTGCTGGCGTGCGAGAGTTCAAAGTATGACTTCTTTGGATCCTTCGATGCCTCCTCATGCCGCCGCTTGCGCTCGTGTTCGCGTCGCTTCACCTCCTCGTCGTGCATCTTGTGCTCCTCCTCCATGCGTTCCAGATCAGACAGCTTAATGGTGCGCTTTTGCGCGTGCTTCCAATGCGGCGGCGTGATGCTCTTTGAACGGCTGCGTGAAGGCGTCCGGAAGCGCTACGAATATGAAGGAGGGTATTAGTCTGGTTTTAGCCATGCTCTCGGTATGAGTAGGGATTACTCCTCAATCCTAAACTTAAATTTGACAAACATATCGAGCCCTTCCCGCGAAAAAAACGTAACCAACAAAAGCAAATTTTACAGGAGAACGTTTTTTTCGCGAGAACGCGTCTGAAATTCGCAGCAAATGTGGCGCTTACGATATAATTGACAGGCTGATATCTCAGTAAATACGTAAGATAAAATTATGCAATTTTTTGTGTAGATGAGTTGGGTGATTATAAACATAATTTCATCAAAAATCGAAAATCGAAAAAATGTTGGTTACGTCTTTTTCGCGGGAAGGGCTCGATATTATGCTTACGATCGGTAAGGCTGATCGGGAACTTCATCAAACGAGGGTCCAAGCAATTTGATGACCCCTAATTCCACTAACCTTATATTTTAGAATAGGATCTGAAATTTAGCTGTTACAATATTCAGTACATCAGACCAATCTGTACAAATTAAATTTCTTCTCTTCGATGACCTGTGTTTCGGCTACAGATTTCCCTCCCTATAGTAGACTTCTCCTACTTCTTCTTTTCTCTCTTACTAATTGTCATACTATGTTGAGTGTTGAATTCCTGCTCTATTTGCTTCATGGAAACATGAATTCCCCCATCTTATTGAACAGAATTGGCTCTATGTATGTACTATATACTAAATACTCCTTGCATGAACCTTTCAAAATACTCTATGCTGACTATTATAGTGTCAATCGAGTATTTGTTTCTAAATCTACCATTCCCACAGTTAAGTATTCTATTTTAAACTATCCAATCCAAAACAATAGCATGTTCCTAGTTTAAACCTTTTATTACTTATTAAGGAAACTCTGGAAACTCTTTGCTGAACCTTTTTAATTTCATTGATTTTATTCTCTTTTATTTGTCTCCCCAGAAATCAATATTTAAGACCCTTTACTTTAAAAAAGTAAAAAGGGTCTATTAGTTTAGTGCAAAGAGGAAATGTGTGTAACACCCAGAAGGAGGCGTGGCAGACCCCACAAAGTATATATATTCTTAATCAGGACGACAAGCCGAGTCGATATAGCCATGTCCGTCTGTCCGTCTGTCTGTCTGTCTGTCTGTCTGTCTGTCCGTCTGTCTGTCTGTCCGTCTGTCTGTCTGTATGAACACCTAGATCTCAGCAACTATAAGAGCTAGAGACACCATATTCGGGATTCAGGTTCCCCTATTCAGTAAGCAGCACGAGTTTGTTTTAGATTTTGGATATCTCCCCCCCTTCCCCCGCAAACCGCGAAAAGCTGCTGTAGCCACAGTTTTAAATCTATTGATTTGTAATTTGGTATTTAACTAGCTTATGACATTATCTATCGACGCTGTGAATTTTGTTTCGATCCGATAAGAAACAGCGGACATATGCCACAGACAATTTGCCGCACTAGGCAGAGGGGGGTGGTGTGCCTTGCATACGCGGGTAGCTTAGTGTGTGTGCGTCTGATTGTATTTGTGTGTACATATACTCAAAGTAAAGGGTCTCCTACGGTCGGTTACGTCCGACTGTAGCCACCGTCCCACTGATTTTAATTGACGCTTTTGTATCTTGAACTTCCCTGTCGACTGCTTTTAGTGCTGTTGTTGGACATTAATAAATAAATAGCAAGTGCTACTTACAAACACGCCGCGACCCTTGACGATGCGTCCGCTGCGCGAGGTTGGCACTTGCTTCTTTGACCAGCCGAAGGCATTGCGATTGCGCTCCCTGCCCCGGTCCCTTTGGTCCGGCTCCCGTTCTCGCTCGCGTTCCCGCTGTCGCAGCTCACGTGAGCCATCGCGGCCGCTGCGAGTCTCACGCTCACGCGAGCGAGATTTCTCAGAGCGCATTAGAAACTTGTTGGACACCTGTAGAGCAGGAATATTTTAGAGTACTCTTAGGAATAATACGAATAAACAACTAAATTACCTCTGGTATTTCGCTTGGATCGATTTTAGTCAACGTCACCAGAGGATGCGGCTCGCCCTCCTCATTATTAGAATGCTGACGTCCGTTGCCACGCAGAACACGTCCAGAATCGCTGCTATAAAGATAACGAGTTTAGCTTTAAACAGTTAACAATTGGAAATATTGGTTTATACTTTTCGCTTTCGCTAGATCTGGATTCCTTGCGTGAACGTTTCTTCTTGGCTTTGCTCTTCAGCTGCTTGGCGAGCTCCTCCTGCTCGCTGTCCGATTGCTCGCTTGCGGTGGAGCGCTTTCTGCGTTTCTTGTCTTTTTTGGCTGCGGATGACAGGGAATTAGCAAAAGGAGCATCAAGTTTATTGTCTGTGTCGTGTCTTACCCTTGGTTTGCTTCACCAACTCGCCACAGTTGGCGATGGCCGCATCTTGCAGCGGGCGCGAGTTGCGATCAATGGGCAAATCCTCTAATTGACGCACCAAATCCTGCCCGGATAAAACATGACCGAATACCACATGAATACTGCAAGCGAGACAATGAATAAGTAAACGAATATTCAAGCTTTTAGCACAGCGAGGGAGGTTACTTACTTGTCCAAGTGTGGAGCAGGCTGTGTTGTACTACAATGAAAAACAGAAGAGAAGAAAAATATTCTTTACACATTGCAAACTTGTGGGCTTGTTCTAGCGTTGTTGTTCTTGTTGTTGATGTTGTTGTTGTTGCTGTTGTCGATGTTGCTGTTGTTCTTGTCGTGGTCGGTGAAGTTAAATTTGGTGCAAACGAACTAAAGCTTATCAGCGTACTACAACCACAACTGCAACAGAGCCTCGGCATCTCAGCGATGTCAGGTTAGCCCAATTAGCTAGCAACCTTCCGGGAGTTCACCCTTGGACCCGTGGACACAGCTGTATGGACTTTTGGGGGGGAGAACGGGCACAGTCTAGACCTGGAGCATGTCAAGGTGCGCCACCACACAGACGCCCATGCCACGGCCAGCTCCGGTTTTGAGGATGGAGGGGATTGTGACGGTGCCAGTTGACGCTCAGAGACAAAGCAAACTCGCTATTCGCTATACGGCAATAGATCAATGAACAACAACATCATTTTAAATGGATATACAAGGCACAAGTTTCAGAATTGTTAGAGCTATGATTTAATGCTGGAAAGAGACTTGAGTAGGTTAATTCAAATACGCAATCGCAATCGCAAGTACAAGTACATGTACAGCATAACACTAAAAGATTAGCTGTCCCAACAGCTCACTTACATAAAGAACTGCGAGCCGTTTGTGTTTTTACCCCGATTCGCCATCGAGAGCAGAAAGGGGCGATCGTGCTTTTTATCAAAGCATTCGTCTGCAACAAAATACGAAAAACAGTTATTATATTTTCACGAACAGACTTTTCTAATTATATGTATAATTCCCAATTTCCCTATAATATACAGAATAAGCTACAATACCCAAAAGTATTGGACCTTTAGTTTTTTATTTAAAAACCTGAAGATCAACCTGAAGATCAAAAAATGTTCTTTAAATTCTAACAAATATTTTATAGATATATTAAATAAAATATTTTTCTGTAAATTCTACGAGCTATTTTCTATATTGTAACTCTGGTTTGTTTAACTATCGTACGTGTAATTCTCGTTGGCCAAACTCTCATTGGTCCAACTATCCTTGGTTCGACGTTTGTTGGCCGAATTCCCACTGGCCCAACTCTCGATGGCTCAACTCTCGGAGACGGAACTCTCGCTGGCCGAACTCTCACTGATCAAACTCTCGTTGGCCGAACTCTCGCTGGCCGAACTCTCATTAGGTCAACTTTTGCAGGCTTAACTCTCATTGGCTGAACTCTTGTAAAATATATTTGGCATTCAGTCCCTTTAATAATATTTTTGCTTAGAATTCTCACTGGCGATATCGATGTTCGATATCGATATCATTGGATTATAGTACCTACTAGCTGATTAGAATAAAGTTCAATTAATTCTAAAATTGCGAAACCCGCGCTCAATGCATAATACATTTAATTAGATTAAAACATGCATTTGGTTCAACAAACTAAGTACGCGATTCGTAGCGTTAGGTGATAATGCTCATATCAGCTTTATGTGAGTTGGTGTATATATATATATGTGTGTGTCTGTGTATGTGTATGAGTCTGCCTGCATGTGTGTAGATAATTTGCGTAGCTAATTTAGCCAGCGTAGATAATTAGCTGACTTCGGAATTCTATTTATGTTTATACTTTATGTCTATTTGTAACAAAACAAATTTATTTAATTTAATAACTAATTTTATTTTATTTAATTCCATTTTCTTATTTATTTCCTTTTATATTTTATTTAACAAGTTTTTATAATTTATTTGCTTATTTATTGTATTTTATTGTTATTATTTTAAGATGTTTTGTCCGATATTTTGTAAATGAAATTTAATTTATTTAACTTTATTTAATTATATTTAATAATTCATTAATTAATAATTTATTACTCGCTTTTGAAGGAGCTTTTATAATTTATTTGTTTATTTTTTTGTTTTTTATTTTATATTATTATTTTAATATCGGGCAATATTTTGTTATTAAAATCTGTCTCTCTCTGGCAACACTGCTCTAAACACACGCATACATACGTGTCTGAGCACGTACGTGTTTTTCACCTAATCACATACACGCACACATACACAAGTTGATGGGTAGGGGGAGGGGAACTCACCCTCGAAAGTGCCGCCATAAATTGATTCGCCGCCGGTGCCGTTGGCAGCGCTGAAGTCCCCCGCCTGCACCATGAAGTCCTTGACCACCCGATGGAATATGACGTTCTTGTAGTGCAGACGCTTGCCGGTCACGAGCCCGCTGCCCCGCTCCCCCGTGCAGAGGGAGCGGAAATTTTCAACCGTTTTGGGAGCGACGTCGCTGAAGAGCTCGAAGACGATGCGCCCGACGCTCAGACCGCCGAGCGTTATGTCGAAGAAACAGCGCGGTCGCGTTGCGCCCGCGTCCCGCTTGTTCACCGTCATGTTTTCAGTTAGGTGCAATGTTTTTATGCAGTTTTTTAACACTTTTGCACGTTGCACAACTTTTTTGTTATAATTTGCTTTGCGATTGGGCTGCCGCAGGGCTGCAATTCATTGCTATCGTTGCGATATATATATATATATATGTATATCGATGGAAAAAACAAACGTTATCGGTTAGTGTTGAGCATTTCTAGCTGTGCTGCGAGAGTAGTTAACTGAAAATAATAGCTGAAAATGGCTAAACCAGCAACTAAGTAAGCAAAAGGCTGAACCTGAAAATAATGTTTTTCCTTTAACTTACGTTAAACTAAGAGTCTTTTTAATTTTAGTTGCTTTAACCAGTTCGGATACATTTTATTCTGCGATAATAACCATTAAGATGAAAGACAAAATAAGCAAAAAAGCGTATTTAAAAAATCTATCACTTTGAAGATGTTAATAGATAGCTAATATAGCTAGAAAAACACTCTAGAAGTAGTCATAACTAAGTAAAGAGGGCAACACTGATGTGGAGTCAGTAGAAGTTGCAAAAAACTTGTTCGCCCAGCTGGCGCCATCTATGTTTCGCTGTGACTAATTGGTGATTTTCCGTTTAGTGCAGGGTTGCCACAAATGGTGTTTTACATTAAAATACCCTATAAAATAATATTAAAAATAGTAACAGCAAATATAAAAAAAAAATGTAATTAATAATTTTATATACTCAAACTAAATTAAATAAATGGTGTAATACCAAAACTGAAGTTTTTTCAATAAAATATTAGACTAAAAACACCGTTTTTCATAGAACAAGGATTATACAAATAATTATATTTGAATTGCACGCGAATACAGCACTAGAAGTGGCCACAAAGGCTAAAGAACTTTAAATATTTCCGCTTAACTCTAGGTAATATATGTGGTATATGGTTCAGTAGATGGTCAGTAAATGGAATTCTTCAAGGGGGATCCAAATCCGAATCCGATCCTACTCGACGGTCACGGACTTGGCCAGATTGCGCGGACAGTCGACGTCGCAGCCGCGGAGCACGGCGATGTGGTAGGAGAGCAGCTGGAGGGGAATGACCGTGAGGATGCCCTGCAGGCAGTCGACGGTGCGGGGTATCTGCAGGGAGCGGGTGGAGAAGGCCATGGTCTCGCTGTCGCCCGCCTCGCAGATGAGAATGGGGCGACCCTTGCGGGAGGTGACCTGCTGCAAGGCATTCATGCACTTGGTGTAGACGGGATCCCGGAGCACGATCATCAGCACGGGCATCTCGTCGTCCACCAGGGCGAGGGGTCCGTGCTTCAGCTCCCCCGCCAGGATGCCCTCGCTGTGCATGTAGGTGAGCTCCTTGACCTTCAGCGCGCCCTCCAGGCAGGTGGCAAAGTTGAAGCCGCGGCCCATGATCAGCAGCGACTTGTGCTGGTAGAGCTCCTGGGCCAGCTGCTGCACCTGGCTGTTCAGCTGCAGCACGGTGCGGATGTGCTCGTCCAGCTGGGCGAGGCCGGCGATGATCTCGAGGCGACGCTGCTGCAGGGAGAGGCGATCCTCGGACATGACCAGGGCGAACATGACCAGCGATATGAACTGCGAGGTGTAGGCCTTGGTGGAGGCAACGCCGATCTCCGGACCGGCGTTGATGTGCACGCCGCAGTGCGACTCCCGGCAGATGCTGCTGCCCACCGTGTTGGTGATGCCCACGATGAGGGCGCCTCGCTGCTTGCAGTAGCGCAGCGCCATCAGCGTGTCCGCCGTCTCGCCCGATTGCGAGATGAAGAAGCAGACGTCGTCCCGATAGATGGGCGTATTGCGATCGAGGAAATCCGACGCCAGCTCCACCATCACGGGCAGCTCCGTCAGCTCCTCCAGCAGCTGGCGCGTGGCCACCGCACTGTGATAGGAGGTGCCGCAGGCGATCAGCATCAGCCGCCGGCACCGCTTGATCTCCGGTATGTACTCCTTGATCCCACCCAGCACCACGGTCTGCGTGTCGAAGCGCATGCGTCCCCTCATCGTGTTCACGACGGACTCGGGCTGCTCGAAGATCTCCTTGAGCATGAAGTAGTCGTAGTTGCCCTTCATGATCTGCTGTATCTCCATCTTCAGCGTGATGATCTCGCGGGCGTGCGGATCATCCGAGGATTTGTTCAGCCGATGTATGCTCAGCGTGCCGTCCCGCTTCACGGCGGCCACATCGTCGTCCTCCAGATAGATGACGCGATTCGTGTGCTCGATCACCGCCGAGGCGTCCGAGGCAAAGAAATACTCCACCTCCTTGTGCTCCAGCGGCTGGAACTCTGCGCAGCCCTCCAGCTGCCCGGACAGCTTGGGCAGCAGCTCGAACGGCGGCTGGCCGTGCGGCCGGTGCGCCTTGGTGTACAGTATGGGCACGTGGTCCGTGGCCAGCTTGGTCTTGGCCTTGATGCCCACCAGCAGGGGGGATCCCCGCCTGGAGGCGACGCATTCGCCCGGAAAGTGCTTCGACTTGAGGGCGATGGCAAAGGCGCCCTCGATCTGCTGTATGGCCTGCTCCACCAGCTCGCCGAAGCTATAGCCGGGATGCGACTGCCACAGATGGTGCACCAGCTTGGCGATCACCTCCGTGTCCGTCTCCGACTCGAACACGTAGCCGCGCTTCTCCAGCAGCGTCTTCACGTCCTTGTAGTTGGTGATGATGCCGTTGTGCACCACCACAAAGCTGTTCTCCACATCCGAGCGCTGCGGATGCGAGTTCAGCTCACAGGGCACGCCGTGGGTGGCCCAGCGCGTGTGCGCAATCCCGATGTGCACCTCCACCGGCTCCTGGTACCCCGCCCCCTGGCACACCTCCGCGATGGCCTCCTCCAGCACCTTGACCTTCCCCGTGCGCTTCACCAGCATAATGCCACCTGCGTTTCCATCGCCGCCGTTGGGCGCATCGATGGCCAATCCGGTGGAGTCGTAGCCCCTGTACTCCAGCCTCCGCAGCCCCTGCACCAGCAGCTCCAGCACCTGCTGACGCGACTTGGGCGTCAGGTAGTTGAGATACGCGAAGATGCCGCACATGCCTCAATGTCTTCTGCTCTGAATGTCCGTGAATGTGGCGCTTTCCGTTGGGCCACGTCGACTGCACTCTGCTGCTTTGTCGCTGCGAATTCCGGGCAATATTTTTTTTCTTGCTTCGAGTGATAAAATCAAGCCCTCAACACACACACACACGCTCTCATACACACACGCTCGCCCAATCACACACACACACACACACAGCCATACGTGTGACGTGCGCAATGTAAACAAAAGACGCCGCATTGGCTGTGTGTGCGTGTGTTGCAAGTAGCAGCTCATTAGAGCAGCGCAAACAGCAAAAATAAATAATATGCCATGCTAAATCTTAAATGCAATGCCATAAATATGCTAAAAATTAAATTAAAAGCATTTCAGAGGCAAACAAGAGCGCAGCGTTGCCCAACTTTTGTAATTAACGGTCGGAGTTGCGTGTGAATGGCAATCAGTGTTGCCAGACAGACTACTAAAAAAAAGAAAAAATTAAATTATAAATTATCTATATAACTGCCAGCCAGAGAACTCAAATACAACAACAAACTTGGGGAAAAAATAAAAATCTAGCGTAAGATAGATTTGCAGTACAAGTTTGCTAAAAATAGATAACATATTTTTTTTTGTTAAATTTATTTATTTATATCAATAAAGTGCAGCCGACTGAGAAATTCAAAAAAATTTAAAACAAACGTGCGATTAAAATTAGAATGTCATTAGAGTTTAAGCTACAGATATCTGGCAATAAAAATAAATGAGAATAATATAAAATGTAATTTAAAATTGGAGAAAACACAAAAATAAACCAATCTAGCATAATTTGGCAACACATCAGTGTTATATGTTGATTTTTAATGTTTATTTTTAGCATAAATTAATTATATTTGTTATAGTATTATTCATTATTATTTTATTTATTATTATTATTCTTATATGTCATTTCTTTAAATCAATCCCAATAATTCGCCAATCATAAGAATTAAGAAATTACAAAACATAATAGCTGTAAAATTTAAAGCAATGTTATATATCATATGATTGAATTTTTTTCGTATATCTCCTGCGTTTTGGATTTATATTTTGGGAAATTCAATAGTCGACAAATCATGATTACAATACGAGCAGGGGCATAATCAACGAGTTCTGATATTTTTATTTATTATTTTATTTGTAAAATAATGATCAAATTATAGCTACAAGCAATTTGGAATATTTACGCGATTTTCTAATTCAAAATGCGCCTAGTCCATACGATAATGCGCCGAACTGGCAACACCGCTAGCTATCGATAGCGATAGCGATAACAGCCCTGCTCTTTTCCTTTTCGACCGCGACGGGTAAAAAACCACATGTCTTGCTCGGTATCCGAGATTTTGTGAAATTATGCTGCAAAGTGCTGTTAAAACCTAAGCAAGTGGCCAACGTGTTAACCAGTGACTAAATATCCTTGCAATTTGCGACAATCTGCGCGATTTCATTGCATTCGAGCCAAGTCGTAACCAAAAAAAAAAAATCGTTCTACCAACCCACAAACGCGTGAGTGAGCAGGCAAGCGTGAGCGTGAGAGCGAGTAGGAAGAGCACGAGAACCGCAAAGCAAAGCATACTAAATAAAAACAACAACAACAACAACAAACACGAATACGTGAAACGTTAGCAAAGCAAAGATCAGAAGCAAAGCAGAAACTCGAATTGTGTATCAATTTTTGTTCTTTGCTCGTTGTTTTCGTGTTGTTTTCGTCTCGCTTGTGTTTCGAATACTTGGTGCGTAATAATTGCGTATTTTTTAAACAATCAAACAACAAAATATCCTAAATATCTGTTTGTGTGTGAGTGTGTGTGTGTGTGTGTGTGTGTAAAAGTGTTCAATTGAAATTTGAGCTTGCAGCAGGGGTTGAGCGAGGGGCAGAGGGGCGGGCGTGCTGCACAAACAGCTGTTGCCAGGGATGCACAAATGCAGGCCATATTGCATAATCTGCGCTATTCCACGCTATTCTTCTCTCCGCCTTCTGCCTCCCATTCAGCCGCAATTATTGTTTTGACCAGCTTCGCTGCGTGGAGTTTGTTGTTGTCTATCCGCTCTTCCTCTTTGGTTATTGCGTCGCTGCCTAATTCTGTTAATCGGGCTGCTCACTTTGGCGCAAGTTGGCAGGTCTGCGCATAAGCGCTTGTTGCTCTTTGCGCTGCTATTCGTATGCCAACGGCGGGGGAGGGGGATTTGCTGCTGCAGCCTTAACCTCACTTGTGACTGCTGTGTGGCTGCATAATATTAGAATTAACTCTTCGTGCTTCGTTTTCGGCGTATAATGCAGCGCAACTAAACCGAAATTAACTGATAAATCGCATAAGACAACCGATTCGCAAGGGACAAGCGTGCTATGTTAGATTACAGAAACTGCTAAACCAAATGCAGGCTTAGTGCGAAGTAGAGTATCATGGAGCCAGTGTTGCCGGAAATGGCTAGATTTGCGAGATAAAATCAAATATATATATTTAATAAAATCAAATTAAAAATAAATAAATAACAAAAATATAGTTAATGTGCAATATTGAAAAAATATTGTAAATATATTTAAAAAAAAAATTCGAAACCGGCTAAATTGGCAACACTGATAGTAAACAAACGTAAGCTGCAGTTCTAACCACGCTTCAGTGTTGGCAATTGTTTATTGAACAAAAAAAGCTAAAAATAAAAATTAAGCTAACAAATATTGTGATAATACTATTACTTTATTTAGTAACTTCTTTCATAGTGAAATATAATAATTTTATATTTTTTATATACATATATACAAGTGTATATGTATGGACCTATTAAATAGGACTATTGGGAAATCAGTCAATAAAAAATGTAGAATTTTCGCTATTTCACAATTTCACAGTTTCACAATTTGTCTAGAAAATGCTTTTTTAAAAGTCAAATTTCAGGTAAAAAGGGGGATTCCATTACACTGCTGCTCTTTGTTCGCCTATCCCTCTTTCTCTTCTTCTTCCTCTCTCCCTATTTGCGTATGTGTGTGTTTGTGTGAAATTGTTTATGGCCTATTAAATAACGAATAATAATTATGAAATTATGCGCTCTTTGCAGTTTGATCTCGTTGGAAGCTTGTCTGGCCAGGAAGCAGCAAAGAGTTTCCCTCGTTCGCCCACGACAACGATAGCGATAACGATACCGATACCGATAACGATAACGATAACGATCATCCAAGCACAGCCTCAAGCGTGCCACATTCTGGGGTAGTGCAACGCGAGCTGCCTACTCAGAGAACCATGTCAGCTGCCAAGGAGGATGCCGCTGCGTCGAATGTCGGCTCTGAAGCCGCTGGCGCTGCCTCTGCCGCTGCTGCTGCCGCTGCCGCTGTTGCCACTGCATCATACGCCAATGTTGTGCAGAACTTGGATAAAAAGGAGGCAGCGACCGTTGCCGTCGACAACAAGGAGAATCAGCCGAACCTAAAGACGCTCAAGTCGTGGAGCGAGGAAACCGCCGCCGCCGAGGCCGCCGTCGAGGAGCAGCCAAATGTGGGCGAGAAGCGGGCGGCTGCGGGCGGCGACAATACCGCTGAGAACTCATCGGAAATGGACGACAATAATGACTTTCTGCCGGTGCTGTCGCACCATCGACGCGACCGCAAGAAGGCGCGCAAGGAAAAGTTGACGCCACGCGAACAACGGGACAGGGACAGGCAACAGCAGACCGCCGGGGGTGGCGGGGGCGGTGGTTCGGGTCAAGCTCAAAAGTCAGCCACAAGCCGCCGTGGTAACAATGGCGGCAACAACGACGGCGAGGGACGCAAGCCCTCCAACCGTTCACGTGCAACACGTGGCAGCAGTCCACGCAAAAATACTGCCAATCCCAGCACCAACAACAATAACAACAACAACAATAACAGCAACAACAACAACAGCAATCCCGTTAAACCTAACAAGGAATCCAAGTCTGATAACTCGCCCAGCGGCAGTCAGGAGGGGCACAACAGCGGCAACGAGGCCAAAGCGGCAGATGCTGCAGATGCCACAACGGCCTGCGCCTCGTCAACAGCTGCCCCGGCGGGGGCGCCACAGCAGAAGCGCTTTGTGGCCGCGCCTCCGCCAAAGGTCAACGCTTGGAAGGTAAGGCGAATACACGATTATCTTATGTTTTTATTCATTTGTTTGTTATTATTGTGTTTGTTGGTAAACAAACACAAAGCACACAACGCGATAAAGAAAACAACAAAACAAAACGGGAATACGCGACGGCAATGTTGTTGGTTTCTCTCAGTGTATGCCTATTATGCAACTTGGTCAAAGCCAATAAAACGGCCAGTGTTGCCATTTCAGCCTTTTTCCGGACAGATCTGTCCTATCTGTATACCCCGTGCCCATTAAATTGGGTAGATAACTTTTTGAAAAATAGGAAATTAGTAATTATGGTTATACAGAATCACGAATGACAAGAATAAATAAATTATATTTAAATTTGAAGAAATAGATAACGTTTATTTTTCCTAATGCAAATTAACATTTTTAAGATTTTTAACTACTTACATCAATAGTTGTTACCTTGTCAGTGTAGAGTACTTACATAGGTAAACAAAAACCCCTATTTCAAAAGCAATCAGTTGATAAAAAAACACCACTTTTAGCACACAAACACCAAATGTAGCAACTGTGGTTTGGTTTAGTCGTATTTAATTGCTTTTGTTATTATACCCTGTGCCCATTTGAAAAATGGGAAAAACAGGGTTAATAACTTTGTCAGAATGTATGTAACAGGCAGAAGGAGGCGTGGCAAACCCCACAAAGTATATATATTCTTGATCAGGGAGACGAGCAGAGTCGATTTAGCGATGTCCGTCTGTCTGTCCGTCCGGATGAGTGCGTAGATCTCGGAAACTACAAAAGCTAGAGAAGCCGTTTTGGTTGCTATAGGTAGGTATATACCATACGCAGATCAAGTTTATTTCAAATCTTGCACGCCACGCCCCCTTTACGCCCAAAAATCAATAAAACCCACACAACCTCGTGTTTTTGAACATAAAAAGTTGAATAACAAGCGTAATATTGAACATTCAAGTTTATTATTCGGAACATAAGCTCTGTTGTATTATATTTAACTATGCTGAAAAGCGCATTGAAATCGGATACGAAACACAGCAGATATAAGCTTTGCAATAGTTGAACTTAAAAGTTCAAAAACAAGCGTAATATTAATCATAGAATGTTGTTATTTGGAACATATACTTTCTTCTATTATATTTAACTATCCTGAAAAGCGCATTGAAATCGGTTAATAAACAAAGTAGATATAAGCTACGCAATTGCCAGCGCAGCCCAGCAACGCAGCAGCACCGCAGCGCAGCTGGCGAACGTAAAAAGGGAAGAAGAAGAAGTACTGCTGATACGCTTAGTGTGACAGTTTTATAAAATTGTATATAAAATAAAAGGCACAGGGTATTCTACAGTCGGGCCCGTCCGACTGATCTGCCCTGTCCAAAATTTTCTATTTGCTTTTATTTTGTTTTTAAGATGACAGACAGAGAGCAAAAGTAAAAAACTGTACAGTTAAAAATAAATGTCAAGGTCAGCGTTTGTTGGCAGCGTTTGTTGCCGTTGCCATTTTCGCTGCCAGCGTCTGCGTCTACGTCAACGTCAACGTCAGCAGTTGTTAGTTGTTGTTTGGCAAAAGCGAACAGCCAGAGAAACAATAATAAACGGCACGAATTTGTGGTTTTATCGAAACAAAGGTACAAGAGCTATACGGAAAAAAGTAATTATTTAACGACTAATTGCTGCTCAAGCGAAAATATCGATCGATTCAACTAAGGGGTATCCTAAGTCATATATTGTTTTTGTTTTCAACAAGCGCCAGTTGACACTTTGCAAATAATGGCATGCAAATTAGACTAATTAGATGAGTTTTTTTTATAGATTTAAACTCAAGCTGTTGCCGAGCTGAACACCTTCACGTCCCTCGACAACAACAACAACAACGACAATAACCACGTTAACTCTCGCTTTTGCTTCCGTTTATTGGTTTTGTCTGTCACACTGGTTTTGGCTTATTATGCCTGGCACCAATTCAAATTGGGCTAAAAGGGCATAAGCGTTCTGTGTAGCAGCGATATATCTAGAGATAATGTAGTTAAATTAAGTTAGGAGTAATACAAAAATAATAAAAAATAATAGATAATCTGGGGAAATTAACTATTATCTTTTATTATTATTTCTACTCCTGATTTAATAAAAATAATTAAAGGTACAAAAAAAGATAATCAAAATTATAATGTTTATGCATATTTGAAATATACATATTTGATATCTGAATGTGAGAAATTCGGGCTCGAATTTTATGTTGCATATTTGAGTATTTAATCAAAACTTTCGAAATACAGTATTTATTTATTTTTCTATTTGAAAACTTTTCGTTTGAGTGATATTACTTAACAAAAAGAATCGCATCTTATTACTTAAACGTAGATTTAAATTTAAACATCAAAAATGTACAATAATTTATCTAAAAGATATTTTTCGAAAATATCAACTTTAAATGCAATGCACAACTCGATATATTTACGATTATTATCGATATTGGGCTGTCGACACTGTGCCTAGCAATCTCAGTGCATTCGACTGCAGTCCTACCATTCGAGTGGACACGGTTGTTCTTGTTATTAACTATCTACATGCGACGCTCTTCCATAACGTAACGTAACGCCGCGTAACGTAACGTAACGTAACACGGCACGTATGCATATTTAAATCACAAAGCAAATAAAACCAGTTGACGTGTGGCGTTTCAGACGTTCGCAACGTGCGCTACATCCAGAGTATCGACAATTGTTGATAACGTTAACATAATTCTGCCAGCTGCAGTTATAGACTTGTAGTCGATATCGATAATAAACACAAAAAACAATACTAATAACCTCAAAACCTACCAAACAAATGTGAAATTTCAAACCCAACAAAACAACGTACATTATAAATAATAACAACGTGCTACTCGCTCTTCCCTTCTCCCCTTCTCCCGTTCTCCCGTTCTCCCGTTCTCCCGTTCTCCTGTTCTCCCGATCTCTTGCTTCGTTCTCGTCTTCCATACATTCTCTTTTTGTGTGTTTTCGTTGCCCTATCGCTTGAACATACCGTAAACGCGGCCTGCTCTGATAAAGTGTCACCAATACCAGTATTGTTTATACGTGGTTGATTGTTTGCGGTAAATCCCAATGAACACATAAGTTACAGCCTAGCAAAGGAACCAAAATGCAGTCAAAAGTAAATATCTTTGTAATAAATATTGGGAATATAAATAATCATATAAATAACAATTTAACTTGTGTAATATCTCAAAGAGTTTTCATGAACTATAATCATAATCCTAGTGGTTTGCATATGTGGAATATAGCGACGATAATGAGAAGAATCTGCTAGCTATTTAATATCTGTACTTTATCCTATATGGACTATGGCTCAAGCGACAAGAACTAGCGACCATTCTCCTTTCTGATCCTTCTTTTTCTAAAGTTTCCTTCTGGTTATGGAGGTACTTTGCACCCTTTAGTACTCTAAAAAAAAGTACAAAGTGGGAAATGTGTATAAAACCCTGAAAGAGGTGTGGTAGACCCCACAAAATATGTATGTCTATTCTTGATCAGGGCGACGAGCTAAGCAGATGTACCCGTGTCCGTCTATCCGTATGAATCTAGATTTCGCAAACAATAAGATCTGGAGACAACATATTTGGCTATGAAGTAAGCAGATTAAATTTTCTCAGTTCTTTGATACAATTTCAAAGCTACGAACTTGTCATTTTCTATTTACGCTGGGAATTGAAATACGATCGGATAAAAAAAAGATCTTCAACAAACAATAGTAGATCATTGTAGATCATGTGATTATACTTAATTACATTAATTCGTGGTATAGTATACAAAATCTACACTGTGAAATTCGATTTAAATATTATATTCGCTTCGATTCACTTTAAAATGATTTTCACAGACAAATTCGACACAGTGACGGATAATACTCTATACCTTTAAGTACAAATGGTATGCTAAGTTTGTTATTAAATGTTGAAGACACTTTGATCGTGTGTCAGACATCAGCTTTTCATACAAACATACACACGAAAACAATACGATTATAGAAGATTTTGAGTACACTTTATGAATATAAAATAAAAACAATCTCTGTTGGCACTGTGACTTCGAACGTTACACTGTGAGTAGCAATTGGGAGTCTCCTCCGCGTTTGCGGCTTATTGTTGTCAATTTGCACTGCTTACAATCCAATAAAGAAATTTATAAATAGAAAACGTCAAATGAGAATTATTTACAATTTTGATTGCACTCTCAAGTATAGAGCTTTACTTCGAATTAATGTGATATAACCTACAATTTGATTTGTAGATTAATTGATGACTTGTGTAAATTAGTCATTGCCTAGGCTCAATGTTTACATCAATTGTAAACCTGTTTAGCTGGTCAGTAGTCATATTACCTTCAAGCACGTTGACTTATTGCAAATAAAGTAAACACTCGAAGGTGTAAACTCTATTGTAAATTTTGTATTTAATTTGTCCCTATTTGTTAGCAATTGTTTGTTGAATTCTGATCAAGTTTTATAGACATTAAAGTGCAAAATTTAGCAAAAAGGTAGCCAACTTTTCACTGTTTCGAGTAGGGCTGATAAAATATTGATGTAATTATAGTTATTATCGATTTTCTAAATTTTAAGCTCATATCGATATTATTATCGAGCGAGTAGAGTTGTTTATAAATTTCTCTTCTAAGAAATTTCGATATTTTAGTCGATGTATCGATATATTGAAATATGGAAACATTAATATAGCGATATTGCGAATTGTGAGCATTATCCCATATTAATCTGCATGTTGAGGATTTTAATATTGTGCCTCCACTTCAAGATCGAATATTGTAATTCGCTTTCATCATATAATCTTACGATTTTGCATTCTTTTGGAAAAAATTTACAATAGTTAGTTAGTGAACGTCCACTGTACTACGTTTGAATTCTATTTTTACATAACTACTTTTGCGGCCGGCTTCTTTTGCCGCCTGATTGGTCACTTGCAATCTATTTTAATTTCTTGAAGCGTAGAAACACTATTTGTCTCCCTCTGATTCTCAGCTGTTTCTCTGTCGCACTTCAACTGATTACGTACGCCTACAAAATAGAGGCGCAGCGAAGAGAGTGGAAATTATACTATTCTATATAGAACGAATGTGCTGCTTTTGCACGTTTTTTATTATTGCCTTTTTTTTACGACTATCTGCTATTTTTTATACGATTTCATTTGTAAAACCTGCTGTGGCCCGCTTCTGTTCTCAGTCTCCGTGGGGGCATTTAAAATTGTTAGTTTACATTAGAATCGCCTCAGTTGTCTTTCAGCGATCAATCGTTGTGGAACTACATGTGCGCAAAACCACAGAGAGAAAAGCAGTTAAAAAAGAGAATAACAAAACAGTTGAAGTGTTTTTTATAACATCAACTCTATTGCGTATTAAACGTGCGTTGTGAAGAGGCAAGTTGAAGTTGTGCGATTGCAATTACTCATTCTCAAGGTTCTCCGGGGAATGGATATAATTGTATTATGCATTTCGTTCAGTAAACAAGCAAAACAACATGCTAATCAATGGCCTTGAACTAACAACATTACTGTAATCAGGGATGTTTATTTTTAGACGCAAATTAAATGTATGTGACAAATAAATACGTCCAATTTGAGTGGAAGTTCAAAAGTCTTGCCACAGATAATGCCAAGTAATAAACTTGCGGATGGCATATGGCATAATATGTATGTATGTATGTACTATGTATGTATAGACATTACATTGATAAGACGTGTGCTTAGGAAAATGTTCATTGCTCCCCTTTGTCCGAGTGGAAAACTACTGACCCCTAAGCCAGCGACTGCTCAAGTATTGTGACTCATTCGCAGCGTGAATCCTGCAGTTTATATCAGCTCATGCAGTCGAACAGCAGACATTTTTAAATGTGCTATAATAAATTTAAATATCATTCATAATAATAATAACCTGTTGATTTTGCTTTTTTAATTTTTATACATTTTGAAAGTGTATGAAATATTTTAAAAATAAATTTTTGAGAATAACTGGAATTATCAAATTAGTTTGTAGACAATTTGATTGACTGAGTTTTATTAAAAAACAAATTACAGGGTCTACTTTCTTTTCGTGGTATGTTTATATGTCTAGATCTGCAGGAATTTAATCCGCACTTCTTTGCAGGAATTTAATCCGCACTTTATACACTCTTTCATCAGCCGAAATTTAATCGGCTCACGATGAACACTTTCATCAGCCGGAACGTCTAGGATTTGCCAAAACCCTTGGTTAATCTATAACAATTAAGTCCTCATGCTTTGTGATATGGGGTTTGGCTACATTTCATATACATACATGTGTTGTTATAGTACATTCTATTGCTGTACTGATTCTATACTTATTAAAATACATTAAAAAAAAAAAAAAAAAAAAAGGGTCTACTACTCTCGGATACATCCCACTGTACTCTTTTGCCGACAGTTATGCTCCGGTTTTACTGTTTTTTCTTAAATCCCTAACTTTTCTCTTAATAGTTTTCCAAAAATATCCCTAAAGATGGGAGAGTTTCCAATTTTTATATTCCTCAGCCTGCTCCATTATCATTCCCTGTACGAGCTGATGAGTTTTCTTTGGGGAAACTGAATATCTTCATACATAGTATGTATATTTATGAAAATGTGTATGTAACAGGAGTGCAAGCATGGTTCAATGGCATTAATACATTCATACATACATTCTTTCCCACATTCATTCATACATATGTAGATAAAAACATGAGTTCGTTCATTCATGTATACAACGAAGCATTAATTTTTACATTATTACATACATACATCATACATCATTATGCACGTATGTATGTATGTATGTATCTATGCCTGTGTGCTTACGTGGTTTTCATAGCGTGCATTCGTTGCATGCATCGCATACATACTTACATACATACTTGTATTTATTTCTCTCCGAGTGGAAAAACATGAAAGCAAAACCAAAACAACACGCAACTCCTCTCGCTCTCTCGCGCTGTCTCTCACTTTTTATGCTGCTCTCTTCTGCTCTCTGCGGCTTCATCTCTTGCCCAGCGAGTTTTTCCACCACCCGCTGTTATGCTCTCCCCTCCTCTTCTCTTCTCGTGGTCTTATGGCCTACGTGCCGAAAATCACATGTTTGTTGTTTTGTTTTGCTGCGTTACACTTACAAGCACTTTACAACACTACAGCAGCAACGCAATAAGCGGTTTTTTCTCTGTTGTTTATCGGTTTTTATAGCAAAATGTTAGAAAGGTCGCAAATGTTTATCTAATTCGGTAAACATGCAGTAGGTCGTTGGTATAGAAAATGAGTTGAAAGCTCTCACACACACACACACTCACCAACACCCACACACAAGAGCACAGCCTGTATCCATCGCAGATACAGGGTGCTCTCTTCGCTGCGCTCTCGCTCTCGCGTTCTCTTTCTCTCAGTTGCTCAGACAACCGGCGCATCGGCTGTTTTTTGTTTTTATTTTGACTTGGTTTTTATGTGTTCCTTGTTGTTGCTTTGTTAAACCAGTTGTTGTTGTTGTTGTTGTTGCCTCTTCTGTTGCGCTTGGTTCTCCTCCTCTTTGTGCGCTGTTGTTTGTTTGGTGTTCGCTCGTTGTTTTTGTCTACGTTGTGCTCGTTTTTGCTCACGTAGTCAATGCGTGAACCAGTGCTGCTAGCTCAGCTTTTTCCCAGCCAGATCTGTTGCGGGTGAAAATTACAAATATTTATTATTCTTTTTATACAAATTGAATGCAAATTTTTGACAGTTTGAGTCGAGATAATTAGTTAGAAATTTTAATTGTACTCTAAATTTGCTAAATTAATTTAAATAATAAATAATATTTTACTTTTTTGTTGACTTGGCACTTTTTTTTATTATTATTATTAATATTACTATTGGTCGGAACATATAAAATTTAAAAAAAAGGTAGATTTATAGCTAAAAGCTTTACAAGTTGTAATATGCTAGATCTCGTCTATAATAGCCAAATGGCCAACACTGGTCAACACTGGCGTGAACAACTCTCGGCAGCGGCAGCGACGCCAGCAGCGGCAAAGTTATTGTCGCTGCCTTTAATACGCAGCTTGTGCACAGAATTCGACGAGCAGTTAAAGAGAACGGACGCGTTTTTTAAAGTGCTCCGCAATCGTTTTCAATCAGCGGGCATTTGTTTAAACAAATTACTGTGAGAGCCAGCCATTGTGTGCAAGTGTGCGAAGAGCAAAACAAACAGAAAACCAGAGATAAGATACGAGAAAGCGTGTTTGAAATTTCCGCAGACTGAGGTAATTTTATACATCATATATATGTACTTACATCGTCTCTATGTACAATTGATGCACGCACGTATGCAACTACATCAGGCCTACGTGCCACGAGCCGAAACTGGGTTAGGGACACTCCCAGAGCCAATGGCCATTGTTTTCTCTCTGCTCGCTTCTCTCCTCTCTCTTCTCTGAGGCTCTTCTTCGATTATGGCCAAAGAAAATAGAATTTGAATTAGCCAAGTTAACAAAGTTGCATTGACTTTTGGCTGCTTGATAATATCTACATACTACTACATACAAACAGACTTCGAGCAATTGTAAATTAGCAGTTATTAAATATATTCCCTCTTCGTTTATTTTCATGCAGATATCAACAAAACAAGCGGGCAGCCCCAAAGCTGGCACCTCGCCATTGGACAAACGCGTCTTGCAGCCAAAGACGCAACAACAGCAACAGCAACAACAGCAACAGCAGCAACAGCAACAGCAGCAGCAGCAACAGAAACAGACTGGCAATAACAATCAGAGCGCACAGAGCAACAAAAAGACACAGCAGCAGACAACAACACAGACAGCCAAGACCACAACAACAACAGCAACAGCAGCAGCAACAACAGCAGCAACAGCAGCAGCAACATCGACAGCAGCAACAGTCGCCGCCTCCACAAGCAGCAGCAGCGACACTGTGTCCACTAGCGGTAAGCTCAACTCAGCTTTTTCCCCGCCAGATCTGGCTGTTTTTAAAGAGCATTTGATATGTGATTTTGATGTTTGTGAAACTATGGGAACCTGGAATTATAGGAATTATTATACCCTGTGCCCATTTGAAAAATGGGAAAAACAGGGTTAATAACTTTGTGCGAATGTATGTAACAGCCAGAAGGAGGCGTGGCAGACCCCACAAAGTATATATATTCTTGGTCAGGGTGACGAGCTGAGTCGATTTAGCGATGTCTGTCTGTCTGTCCGTCCGGATGAGTGCGTAGATCTCGGAGAGTACAAAAGCTAGAGAAGCCGTTTTGGTTGCTATAGGTATGTGTATTCAATACGCAGATCAAGTTTATTTCAAATCGTTGTTGCCACGCCCCCTTTACGCCCAAAAATCAATAAAACTCAAATTTTTAACACAAAAAGTTGAATAACAAGCGTAATATTGAACATAGAAGGTTGTTATTTGGAACATAAGCTCTGTTGTATTATATATAACTATCCTGAAAAGCGCATTGAAATAGGTTAAGAAATACAGGAGATATTAGCGTCACAATAGTTGAACTTAAAAGTTAAAAAACAAGCGTAATATTAATCATAGAATGTTGGTTTTGTTGAATATATACTCTCTTATATCATTTTTAACTGTCCTGAAAAGCGCATTGAAATCGGTTAATAAACAAAGGAGATATAAACTGCGAGCTGTGGCACAGGGTATAAGACAGTCGGGCCCGCCCGACTTATCTGCTCCGCCCATTCTGGTTTTATATGTTTTTAATTTAATAACCGATTTCAATGCGCTTTTCAGTATAGTTAAAAATAATAGTAGACAATATTGTGCTTGTTATTCAATAGTACGCTAGTTTTGTGGGCTTTTAACTTGATCTGCGTATTGTACCTATATACAAATATAGTTTTCAAGATTTAACTTTTATCTTCGCACAAAGTTATTAACCTTGTTTAAATCTATTTTTCAATGGTAACAGGGCGTAATTAGGAATAATTACAAGCTTGTTGTCATTATTTTGATCGATAGTTGCCCACAACACCTTTCATTTAATTTCCCACCAGAAAAGGCTTTTTTCACCCTAAGAAAATTAGCAACACTGGCGGTGACTGGCATTCTCTGGCTCTCTCTTTCTCTTTCTCTCTGTTTCGCTCTCTGAAATTTGCGCTCTCTCTCGGCGCATTTGCGTCGCAACTCTTACTAAAATGCATGTACATCTTCGTTCTGTTCTCAGTTGATGCAAGCAACACGGAGGCGCCTGCCGTTGCCGTAGTCAAAGACAGGAAGAAGGTCAACCAGAAGGTAAGTGAGGCTCTCCTCTCCATCGGCCAACAGTGCTGAGTTCTGTTCTCTGTGTCCTTGCAGGCCAGCGACTTTAGCAACGTTGGCGAGTGGCCCACACTCTTGGGCGGAGTTTCGGGCAGTGGCAAGTCCGCTGTGAGCGAAACCAGACGTCTCTCTGGCAAGAAGCACACGGTGTCCAAGGCAACAGCTGCCGTTCAGGCCGCAGCCGCAGCAAGCACAGCCAACGCCGTCGGTGAAGCAGTTGGGGCAACTTCGTCAAACGACATCAGCTCGGAGTCGGCGAATAGCAGCCAGGGCAGCAGTTCAGCGGCAAGCACGAGTCAGGATGCGAAGAGCCAGCGAGATGTCGAGCAATCATCCACTGGCAGCACAAATCTCCCAGCTGCTGGCGCCCTTGCCGGCGCTGCCGTCAATAAGAAGCTGCCCAAGCACAAGTGGCGTCCACTGCAAATTGACTTGGCCAAATCTAGCCGGCCCAAGCCAATCGGTGGCCGCTCCAGTCGCCGCTACGCTGACGATGGCTTCGAGCAGCGTCGTCCGCCGCGCGCTTACAACGAGCGCAGCGGCCAGGCGACCACAGCAGCCAGCCGCAGCTCTGCAGATGGCCAATCCGGAGCAGCAGCAGCAGCGACAACATCAGCAACATCAGCAACAACAGCAGCAGCAGCTGGAGGATCAACAGAAACACGGCCGTACAGCGGGCGTTATGCGCACAACACACGCTCGTCTGCTGCGTCCGAGCGCGTGGATTCCTGGCGTAGCAGCGGCCCCAGTGCCGCAGCCACAGCCACGGGCAGCCACGACGAGCAGCGATCGAGCGGAGCAGCAGAAGGAGCATCGGGTGCCGGGACAGCGGCGGCAGGTGCTGGGGGCGGCGGGATGCGGGGTCCACGCCGCTTCCGCACGCCGTATCGGGGCGGGCGGCAAGGTCGCGGTGGATTCGCCCGACCGGGACCAGGTCGTCCAACTAATCGCATACCACGCCATCTGTTAGCCTCTGGCGAGTACGTCAACTATCTGCCGGCTGATGCAGCCGGTGCCGATTCCTCGCAGTCCTACGTGCTCATGGGCACCCACTACTTTGGCAACGTGCCAGCTGGGTACATTGAGATGGACGCCGCCAGCGTCAAGGATGCCATCAAGAAACAAGTGTAAGTACACGCATATCCCGATCAAATCCGATAATCCATTCGATTGACGCCCATCTCTTCCCATCTGTTCCGCAGTGAATACTATTTTAGTGTTGACAATCTGACTGGCGATTTCTTCTTGCGTCGCAAGATGGACGCCGAGGGCTACATACCGGTCACACTGATCGCCTCGTTCCATCGGGTGCTGGCGCTCACCACGGACGTGGCATTGATTGTCACGGCCATCAAGGACTCGGACAAGCTGGATATGTTCGAGGGCTACAAGGTGCGCACAAAGACAACGCCGATGGCTTGGCCCATCAGCGATGCATCCGATCCCAACGCCAAGGGCCAACAGTTGCCTGGCGAGCCAAAGCAGCAGCAGCAGCAGCAGCAGAAGCAAAAACAGGTACAAGAGCCCAAGCTCAAGAAGCAGACTGAGACCAAGGAGGAGCCAGGAGCAGCCATACTGACGGATGCCCTGGCAGCGAAGCCATTGAACAGCATTCCGCCGCCGCCGGTGCCGCGGAATTCGCAGAATCAGGTGCCCAAAATGTTGCTGGATAAGCAGCGGGCGCCGTTGGCGGGCATGAGTTCGGTGAATGCCATCAGTGCGCTGACGCAGCGCGTCGAGGGGGTTGGTGGTGGGCAGAAGGCGGGCGCTGGCGCTGGCGCCGCTGCCGAGCTGGCGGATCATCTGAGTGGACTGGCGGAGAGCGTGAAGCCAAAGAGCAGCTCGACGCCGGAGAAACGGGCTGCGGCAGGGGGAGCTAATGATGGGGTAGCAGCTGCTTTGGTGGCAGAACCAGAGGGCATGTGGAAAGAGGTAAAGAGACGCTCCAAACCAAATGCTTTAAAAGAAAACGCTACTAAATCCATCATCAACAACAACAACACGACACAACAACAGCAAACGCTTTCACAACAAACGCTAAATAACAACAACAACAACAACAACAATGTTAAGCCCAACAACAACAACACCGTCACTGCAAACGCCACAACGTCCTCGTCCATGTCGTCAAACACCACAACGTCCACGTCCTCGTCCACGTTATCGTCCAAAGCATCCAACGCCTCATCAACAAACAGCAACACAATCATTGCCGCCTCTGTCACCACCAACGCCTCCTCCTCCAATGTCACCAAATCGTCCTCTGTCACCACAGCCACCGCCACCGCCACCGCCACCACCACAAAAAATAATAAGAACAATGATAATAAGAAATCATCTGGCAACGCTGCTTACTCGACCAACTCCCAATCCTCCTCCAAAACAGCTGCTGCTGCGTCATCCGCTCAGTGCCATGCCGAAAAGGAAGAACTAGACTTTCAATTTGACGAGGAGCTAATGGACCCCATACCCGCCACCGGACGCATCAACAACTTTACCGAAAACTTCTCCGACGACGACGAATCCGATTACGAATTCGCTGACCGTGACATCAACAAGCTGCTAATTGTCGCCCAGGTGGGACGTGCACCCAAACACGAGGGCTACGATCGCACCGCCGACTTCACTTCACGCACCAAAATCACCCAAGATCTGGAGAACATCATCAACGATGGCCTGGCCAACTACGAGGAGGACTTGTGGACCACCACGAATGTGGTGCCCAACAACGACTATCGCACCGTCAACGTCATCTCTCAGGCTGATTTCGAGAAGTTGGCGGTCTCAAAGAGACCACAGCCGCAGCAACAACAGAAGCAACCGCCACCACCGCCGCCCAGCTTTATGGATGAGCTCGAGCAGGATGCCGACGAAACGCTCTTGGCCGCTGACACCACACTCAACTCCACGCTGAACTCAACGCTGAAATCGCGACGTGCTCGCTTCTATGCGGCGCCCAATTCGCATTCAATCGATCCACGTACTCCCAGAAAGCGCAAGTTGCGACACACTGCCAATCCGCCGGTGGAGGCGCACGTCGGCTGGCTGCTGGACACCGTGGAGCACAGGCCACGCACCACTTCGATGGGCTCCTCGGCCGGCACATCGCCGACCACCTCGTCCTATGGCTCGTTTGGTTCGTCGGTGCCGCAATCGTTGCCCGTCTTCCAGCATCCATCACATGCGCTGCTCAAGGAGAACAACTTCACGCAGCAGGCGTATCACAAGTATCATTCGCGCTGCCTGAAGGAGCGCCGTCGTCTGGGCTTTGGCCAGTCGCAGGAGATGAATACGCTGTATCGGTTCTGGTCCTTCTTCCTGCGTGAGAACTTCAACAGGAACATGTACAACGAGTTCCGTACGCTGGCGCTGGAGGATGCCGGCAACGGCTTCCGCTACGGCTTGGAGTGCCTGTTCCGCTTCTTCTCGTACGGCCTGGAGAAGAAGTTCCGGCCCTACATCTACGAAGACTTCCAGAGCGAGACCATGGCTGATTACGAAACCGGTAAGCAATCAACTCGAACCTCATGCAACTCGTAGCTATAATATAATTTGTATTTGTGTCGGCCAACAGGCCAACTGTATGGACTGGAGAAGTTCTGGGCCTTCCTGAAGTACTATCGGAACGGCGAGAAGCTGGAGGTGCAGCCCAAGCTGGCCGAGTACCTCAAGAGCTTCAAGACCATCGAGGACTTCCGCGTGGTGGAGCCAGAGATCAATGAGATGCTGCAGGGCGTCGGCAGCCTCAATCCGGGACGCGTGCTCAACAGACATCGCAGCGTGTCGGAGAGCGATGGCACCGCTGTGATCACCTCCGGCGGACGTCGCCTCAACACCACGATCACCAATCGCAGCGATTATGTGGGTCGTCTGCTGCAGCAACAGCAACAGCAGCAACAGCAACAGCATCAACAATACCAACAGCATCAGCCAGGCAGCAGCTACAGCGGCTACGGCGGACAGCAGCAGAATCGCCGACGTACCGGCTCCTTTGGCAGCAGCACCGTGCGCATACGCAGCGGTTCCTTGGGCAACAAGCCACAGGTGGCAAATCGCAACTATCAACAGGGATCGCAGCACGAGCTGCGCCGTGGCGGCAGCAATTCGGGCCTGGCGCCCCATAACAAACGTCAGCAGCAGCAGCAGCACAAAGCCAAGCCACAGGCGGCCGCTCAGCTGGGAGCACAATTGAGTGCGGCACGTGCCACAGCTCCTGCAGCAGCAGCAGCAGCAGCATCAACATCGGCAGCAGCAGCAGCAGCAGTAGCATCAACATCGACGTCGTCGTCGAAGAAGTAATGATCCGATTGGTTTTAGATTACTTTTCGATTTTAAGTTAAGCTTAGAGCAACAGTGGAACTACACCTTGGAGTGTTGTCTGTCCATTGGCTCTACTCTCTTTTTGTTTATTCTTTATTATTCTTTAGTAGTATTTGAGTCAAGCGTAATGTGGGAACATCCGTTAGCAATTAGTCTAAATAAGTTGAACAGTTTTTTCCTAATTATAATTTTCAATTTATAAGCGTTTGGTTTAGCAATTATATGATTACGATTCATTGTTTCCGATTTCCAATCACGAGCTCAATGTTTACACACACACAGATGCAGATAAACACCTACACATATATGCATATATATTCACATACCATCTGTTGTCTGTGGCCAGTGCCAATCAAACAGTTAATAATACATTTCAATGGAATTTCTACTTGCTACGATATCAGCGATATAATGCCATCAACTACAACTATTTAGTGTACTGGTAATAACAATAAATAATCCTAAACGACATTAATATATACAGAAACCAGATGATCTTAATGCAAATAACAAATATATATATATTTATTTGTTATACGAGTTGGGCAAACGCAGACTAAACATTCAACTTATATAGCACCCGATATATTACACTATATATAGTTATCACTCGTGTGAGATCCTTAAGAGGCAGCGTTTGTTATCCCCTAACCCAGATCCGATTGAGGCATGCGGAGCTTAACTGCCAGCGAATTTTAGTTATTTAAGCATTTTATGATTGTACACGAAATGCCACTCAAAACTCTGAAACAAACTGAAATAATTCTATGAAAGCACTTGAAACGGGTTTCTCTTCTTTCAAATATTGCACTGCCCACACTTGCACCCCTACTGCTTGCCCCTGCCCACAGATAGATCGAGAAACCTAACCGATTCATACTTACCCGCCAAGCATTTAAAACCTCATGTCCAAATCGAAATCCCCTCTTGCTTTTAAGTTATTGCACTTGTTACGTTAATTTGAAATCTATGAAAAATCAAAAAAACTCAAAACAAAACAAAAAAACTTCAAAATATAAAATATGTCCAAAAAAAAGTTTAAAACTTTCAAAAAAATCAAATCGATACATACGAGACAAAAAAAATATATATAAATATTGATATAAATGATATAAATACGAAATGTGTTTTGCATAGCTAATAGAATTAGTTTTAAAATAATGTGAGAAATCAAACATAAGCTTACTACTGATAATTACCTATATACGATAAATCTACATATATCTATATAGATATATGACTACAAATCTGAATACAACCAAGCGTCGAGTCCATGATGAAGTTGTTGGTCAAACGCCCGGACATATGTAGAGAAAATAATCCCCCTAAAACCGATATTGATCTAACTATATCCATTAGCTCCTTGGTTATTGCTTCGCGCTCATCTAATCTAATGTCTCTCCCTAAGTAACCAAAAGAAAAGTGCAAAATAAAAGTTGTAATTCGTAATGTAATAACATTTACCATTAGTTATTTGTAAATATGATTTTTTCTGCTTTTAAATTGTCGGCCCGCACACTCCCCCCTACAATTATACACTTGATATACATACATATATTGAGCCTTTCCAATAACACTGAACTTGACTGTCTTTCACATGGAATTTCCTGACAATTATAGGGTATTCACACACAAATTATACATATATATATATACATACATATATCAATACGATTAACGACTTTTGCCTCTTGTGTGTGCTCCTTAAGTTTCTTCATTCTTTTTTATATACATATATAGTATAAACATACTACAGTTAATCTATTCTATGCAAACTACGAGTTGACGCAAAGCCCAATAATTAAATTAACAAGTAATAACTAATTTGTAAGCTACTTGAATGGAAATGCAAGAGAAATTTGTAAAACTGTAAAAAAAAACATACAAAATACACACGAAAAATGATTATTGTGAAAAACGTGATAGTTTAAACCATAAAATTTAATATCTTTATTATATAATTACAATAATTATAACGCATAAAGCAGGAAAGAAATCAAACAAAAAAAATTTATTAACTAACAAAAAAGTAAAATTTTTTTAAAATTACAAAAAAAATGTTAAAAGTAATTGAGTAGAAAAACTAAAACAAAAAAATGAATAAAAAAACTTGAAAAACTAAAAAAATTGTGTGGTTTTACATACACTGGAAGATTCATTGACATGATTTTATTTTAATTTGTGTTATGCCTATATTGAGTCGAGTAAAAATGGTTATTTTCAATGAAAATAACCGGAAGTAGCTAGATTTATAATAACCCGCTAAATGGACAACGCTGATTTTCACCACGCAACTGCGTCTATCGCCTGCAGCTGCCGCCAACTGCCAATAGAGGGCGCAAGCAAACAGCGGCCAAACAGAAACAGTGGAAACTGTAATAAAATGCCAGGTGCCAATAAAACTATTTACAATGAAAGCATTTACAAAATTTGGAAATATCTGCAAATTGGGCAAGACTATTTAGACCTTTAAAAAAGTAAAAGGGTCTATTAATTTAGTGCAACTGACAGATGTATGTAACAGGCAGAAGGAAGCGTGGTAGACCCCACAAAGTATATATATTCTGATTCAGGACGACGAGCTGAGTTGATATAGCCATGTCCGTCTGTCCGTCTGTCTGTATGAACACCTAGATCTCAGCAACTAAAAAAAATAGAGACACCACCTTTCCGGATTTAGGTAGTCAGCTAATGCAAGCAGATCAAGTTTGTTTCAAACTTTTGATATCTCGCCTCCTTCATCCGCGAATCATCAAAAATCTTTACCTACCTCAAAAATCTCGAAAACTATAAACGCCACAGCAGCCACAATAATAGCGCTACAGACTTGTAATTTGGCATGTAAGTAGCCTATTGAATTATCTTTCGATGCTGTGAACTACATTACAAACGGAGAAGAAACAGCGAAGTTATGCAGCAGTAAATTGTTTTATAAATGTATGTCAGCGCTATTACACCCACAGTTTAAAAGCTATAGACTTGGGATTTGGCATGTACGTAGCCTATGGCATTATCCATCAATGATGTGAATTATATTACGAACGAAGAAGAAACAGCGAAAATAGATCAGACAAAGAAGCCACCTAGATCTTGCAGACTATAAGAGCTAGAAATAAAATTTTTTGGCATTTAGGTTCTCCTATGCAGCAATCATATCAAGTTTGTTTGGGTTTTTTGATAACTCCTCTCATTCCTCCGCTAACCAAAAAACCAATTTAGCTACAGTTTGCAGTTTTAAAGCTCCAGTTTTGAAGCAAAAGATTTGGGATGTGGCATGTACGTAGTCTATGACAATCCCCATCGATTACATTACGATCGGATACGAAACTGCGAAGAAAACATAAAGTACAGGGTCTCCTACAGTCGGTTGCGTCCGACTGTAGCTCCGTCCTTACTGGTTTTTTTTAATATATGTAATTAAGAGCTGATTTACAACATTTTTTCTAGTAAGGGTCTAGAAGTCTCAAAGCAAATAAATCTGAATACATATTTAAGAAAGGTGTAAAATTAATGTCTGCAGCAGGGGCCAGAAATCGAGATAAAGGCCAACTATTTTTATTTTCTTTTAATTTATTTTGTCAGCTGCAAACATGTAAGGTAAACCAATTATACTATGTGGAAAATCTAAGCAAACTCTCCAATTATGACCAACTTAACTGAACTATGATGATGACCGGATTAGCAGTCATAACAAGCACTTTAAAATTGAGCTGATCAAACGGTAGCCGTATGGCGACATATGTTTTTCCATTTCCTTTTTCATCAGAGTCTTATGTCCCAGAAAAAACTGTAATCTTGGGGTGGAGCAATTATATAAGGTTTAGCTGCGAAATAATAATTTGCAGTTCGACTCTGACTTCTGCTCTTATCAAAAGGTGTCTCTGCAAAGTTTTCAAAAACGAGATGGATACAGACAACTCGCCTGATATTCCACAAGCTCTGGCTAATCCAAAATACATAATTATAAAACGCTTGGACGAACAATCATTGGAATACGTTTCCCCATTAATTATAAAACAACAAATTGATTTTATTTGCAATGGTGAAGTGGTGTTTGCCATAAAAACACGGGATGGTACCGTTCTGGTAAAAACCAAAAACGGGCTTCAAGCCGCAAATCTGCTTCGAATTCAGTTCCTGGAAAATCACTTAGTGGAAGCCTCGGAACATCACAAGCTAAACATCTCCAAGGGCGTTATTTATTCCAACGCTCTACGCTGCCTTACTGAGGAGCAGATTAAACAGCTATTCGCAACACAAAACGTATGCGACGTTCAAAAAATGAAAAAGAAGCTCAACGGCAGACTGGTGGATTCTGGATTAATTCAATTCTCCTTCGCTTCCACTTCTATACCAGAAACTGTTAAAATTGGTTCCGAATCAGTTAACGTTCGCCCCTATATTCCCCCACCACTCCGTTGCAGAAACTGTTTCCGCTTTGGCCATATATCAACAATATGCCATAAACCATAAAAACCCTGCATCAACTGTTCGAAGAACGTTCACACCATAGTCGACCCAAGAGGGAGGTGTCCATACACTAAACGCTGTGTAAACTGCATTAACGCCAGGCTTCCGAACAACAACCACTCTACACTCTACAAAGGATGCCCGATTTATGCAGAGGAGATGGAAATTCAATCTATAAAAATATTGGAAAATGTCAATATAAAGACTGCCCTTATGATCTTCAATTCCAGACACTATTAATATTGATCTTCTTACATATGTAATCGAGTACAGTAGTTCATAGAAACCCAATAAATCGCAAAAATAATAAGGCAGATATTTTGCCCAGCTGTTCCCCAACACTGAAACCTAATACTCCATCTCATAACTCATCTAAAACGAATTCTAGCACACTTCACTTCATCCCACGATGGTCTAAAAAAAATCCATATACTCACCGACTAGCTGCTTACCATCCACATCAGCCTTATCCGCCTTTTATCCATCCAAAAATCACTTCTAATTAGACATAATTAAATACCTTGATATCTAATCGATAAAAACCTAATAACAAGAGTAACATTTAATTAATTTAATTAAGGTTTTTATTCGGAAAATGTACTCTCTCTATTATATTTATCAATCCTAAAAAGCGCATTCAAAACGGTTAGCAAACACAAAAGAGCGATCAATAAAGTATGGTGCAAAAAAGTAAGAAGAAGCATTGCTGATGGGCTTCAAATGATATTTGCGTCCTTATTGATTAAGTTTCATTTACTGCACCTAAGTCTAGTCAAGCTGAAATAAATAAATAAACTAAAATAAATTTAAATAAATAAAATTACAGAATATTTTATTTAAATTCATAATTGTAAGGCGTTTTAATTTTTAAATATCTCAACAGCAGGTGATGATGTAAAATTTTGGCAAAATTTAAAGAGCAACTTTAGAAAATGCCAAACTACCTTGAAAATTGTTAAGCAGTGGTAGGTATGCCGTAGCATCATAGTATTCTCCAAATATTTCTGAACATGTTCTTAAAAGTGTATTGTCGTGATGCGTCAGTATAAAAATGGTTCTTTTCTATGTGCATTTTGTATTTTCAGTGAAACGCTAGATTTATAATAAACATGATACAAATTATGTAACCCGCTAAATGGGCAACGCTGATTTTCACGTGGCAACTGCGTCTGTCGCTTGCAACTGCAGCCAACTGCCGATAGAGGGCGCAAACAACCAGCGCCCAAACTGGAACAGTTGAAACTGCTCCCAGTCAAACAATTCACATTTATTGGAAGCATTTGAACAATTTAAGCATTATTTTAACTAAACAAAAACATTAAAATGTCTTTTAAAAATAAAGCAATTTTTTTTGTATATTATTGTAACTAGCTAGCTCTACACACATTAAATACAAAATAGTCGATTTTCGATAGATTAAATAAAAAATTCTCTTAAATGGAGGGAAAAATAACAGAAACGGTGTTTGTGGTATTTTTTTTTATTTATTGTTGCACATATCTGCGAATTGGACAAGACTTGTTTTGTGAATATTTTTGTAATACAGGTTTTTAATAATAATATGTTTTCTTCTGAGTTGCAAAATTTTTAACTCACTTCGGGTTTCTTATTTTCTAAAATTAATGTGGTAAAATCATCTTATAACATACAAAGCATTTCTATGATGATGGCCGAATTAGCAGTCAAAACAAACACTTAAAGAATACGGTGGCCTTATGGCGACATATGTTTTTCCATTTCAATTTTTTTCTATCAGATTATTTATTCCCAGAAAAAACTGCAATCTGCCCCAATTAAATTGTCTTTGGGTCGTGCAATTAAATACGGTTTAGCTGCGAAATAATAATAATTTGCAGTTAATTTCTGTAGTGTAAGGTAAACCAATTATTTGTTGAAACCTAAGCAAAAACTCTAACTATGAGCAGCTAAAAGTATAATGATGACCGGATTAGCAGTCATAACAAGGACTTTTAAATGGAGCTGATATAACGGTAGCCGTATGGCGGCATATGTTTTTCAATTTCCCTTTTTATCATTAGAGTATTATTTCACAGCAGAAGCTGCAATCTGCCTCCATTAGGTCGTCTTAGTGTGGAGAAATAAGGTTTAGCTGCGAAATAATAACAATTTGCAGTTCGACTCTGACTACTGCACTGATTAGAGGTGTCTCTGCAAAGTTTTCAAAAACCATAACTTCGATCTTTAGAGATGGCTGCAGAAGACCCGCCCGATAATCTACAAGTTCTGGCTGATCCAAAATTCATTGTTATTAAAAGCTTGGACAAACAATCATTGGAAAACGTTCCCTCATGCATTATACAAATTCAAATTGATTTTATTTGCAATGGTGAAGTGGTGTTTGCCAAAAAAACACGCGAGGGTAACGTTTTGGTAAAAACCAAAGACGGTCTTCAAGCCGCGAAACTGCTTCAAATTAAAATCCTGGGAAATCACTTAGTGGAAGCCTCGGAACATCACAAGCTAAACAACTCTAAGGGCGTTATTTATTCGAACAATCTACGCTTCCTTACTGAGGAGCAGATTAAACAGCTATTCGCGATACAAAACGTATGCGACGTTCAAAAAATGAAAAAGAAGCTCAACGGCCAACTGGTGGATTCTGGATTAATTCTACTCTCCTTCGATTCCACATCAATACCAGAAACTGTTAAAATTGGTGAAGTATCGGTTAACGTTCGCACTTATATTCCCTCACCACTCCGTTGCAAAAACTGTTTTCGCTTTGGCCATATATCTGCAGTATGTCGCAATAAAAGACTTTGCATCAACTGTTCGGAAGATTTCCACACCAAATCCGATGAAACAGGGAGATGTCCTAACCCGATACGCTGTGCGAACTGCATTAACGCCAAGCTTTCGGACAACAACCACTCTTCATTCTACAGAAGATGCCCGATTTTTGAAAAGGAGCAGGAAATTCAAGCTATAAGAATATTGGAAAAGGTCGATATTAGGACTGCCATGATGATCTACAAATCCAAACACCACAGCGATTGATCTTCATACTACAAATCTATTCGAGTATAGTTCAGAGTAATCTAATAAATCGTCCAATTGTTCCCCAATTTTAACTCATATATGTATAAACAATTTTGGTAAATGCATAAAAAAAATAAATAATAATTATATTAAAAATTAAAAGTGTTTCCTAGATAACCGCACCATAAACTAGGAACCAGCACGTATAAATTTTCCTTTTGAGTAATTAATCCCTTTGAAGTTATGCAATATTTGTCAAACAGGCACAGACACGAAGCTACACACAACACACGTACAACACAAACACACCCACAAGTAAATACACTGAGAGAAAACTCAAGGGGTATCGTATTTGAATCAAGAATTTAAAGTGTTAAAAGTTCAATGAGCAACAAAATTCCTGACCCTATTTTAATCTTCGTCAACTTTTAAAATTAGAATAAAATAAATTCGTAATTAATGTAATCATTCTTTACAGTTTATTTCAAAGCAAAACCCTTTTTTGGCCTCAACTAATCTAAATTCATTCACGATTCTAATCGAATTTGTGCTTCAATTCTAGAACAAAATATGAACTTTATTTAGTAGAACGATTCATGCTTTATTTTTCCAAGTGTAGATGCATGTACAGTTGAGCTTATACTGTGGGGTTAGTCGGATTGGCTTAGGATTCGGCATTGGGTGTCACAGATTAACGCCTTGCCTGAATTATTGGTTGGCACCAGAGCTCGACCGGGCTCGACCCCAGGGGAGGCGACAGGCGTGGCGGAGGCAGAGGCGGAGGTAAAGGGGAGGCTATATCTCTTGAGGGCATTCCAAATTGTTTCTGTCATTTTAACATATTTAACTATTTAACCAGTTATAGGAACCTTTTTATTTTGGTGTTTAAGCAATATATTATTTTGAAATTGAAGAATTTGAAAACCAGTATTCGTAGCCGGACGCACCCGAATGTAGAACTTTCTGTAAAGTATTATACTATACATAGTAAAATTTGTAAAAAGCTTGCGAGATTCCTGAGATTGGGATTTCAATTATTTAGATAAAGCATGGGCAGACTTAAGAATAATTTGGCTGTTTTCAGGATATTAATTGCAACTTTTTTCAGCTTTATTTCTCACAAAAAAATTGGCAACACTGGTACACACAGACACACACACACTCATTGACTCAGCTTTGAGCCAAGTGAGAGGCGTTTAAAAATTGAAAACCAATTTCGAAGCGATTCAAAAGGACGATGCCACTCGATTGGGTGGATCCAGCTCTAATATGTGTGTTTGTGTGTATGTGAGCCTGCTAGGGAGCGTGTGAGTGTGTGTGTGTGGGTGCTGGGCTTGTGTTACCAATATTTATGACGCAGTGGGGATACAACAACGATGCGCGACTTTTGGCTGGCGTGACCGCAGCCCTGGATTGGGCAAAGTCTAATCGCATGACCCCTTGCGTTTGACCTGCATCATATGTGTGGCAAGAAGGGCTCCAGGCACACATACATATGCTGGTTAAATTTTATGGGCGTTTAACCTATGACTCGCCAGTGTACTCTGGCCCATGGATGCATAGACTTGCGTTACTTTTAAACTTTCTAAACAGGCTAAAAACTATTTAGCGTATAAAGAGACATATAGAGAAGCTTTTAAGCCATGTTAAATTATCACCCATTTGTACAGCCGATAGAACTGATCGAAAGCATCTAATTTTAAGTAGAAAAAAGGTACAGTAGATCCTCAAATCATATTAATAATAATTACAATTTGTTTAACTTCGTTTAAATAAGTTATTGGCACACTTAAAAAAATTAATAACGATGAACGAAGTATGAATCGTATTTTATTTCAATCTGAAAAGTTGGTGTATAAGAATGCTACTTATTTTAAATGGTTTTGGTTGATATCACAATTAATTTGCAAAATTTAATAACAAAATTCGATAACTATGCCACACAGAGTTTGTTTGTTGTTTGTTTAAGTGATGTGGCAACATTATTAGCCAGCTAAATAAATATTAGATTCATACAAGTCTTTTGAATAAAATTATACATTATTTTTATACATTTTATTAGCATTTTTATTTGGGTTTTTTAGCTAGCTAAAATATTTTGTTTATTTTGTTGTACTTAGCTTACTCTAGAAAATAGTAAACCGGAAACGGAAGTGTGTGGGAGTTGGCTTTCTGCTGTCTCAGCTGTTCAATGCGAATGAGTGTGTGTGTGCGTGTGTCTGTGTATCTAGGGATTTATTAAAATGTCAGGTTAGACAGTATCAATAGCTCAACTACAACCACAAACACAGACACGCATACACACTTACAATTAGCCCTATACGGATTCGCATTATTTCCACATTTTTCTGGCAGTCGAGAAATGCAGAAATTGTGTTAAAACATTTACCAAGTGATTGGTATAGAGCACAACCTATTTATGTGTCTGTGTGTGTGCGTGTATGTTGGTATGTGTGTGTATGTGTGCACATACATCAGTGTGAGACAATTAGATAAATACCAAGCCACGCACAATGCTGAGTCGAGTCTGGGCCCGGTTGGTTTTTGCCTTGTTGGCATTTTTCTACACTTTGGCCCTCGCTTGGCTTAGCTGACATCTTTGTGGTCAGCGCTTGGACTCCTCCACATGTGTGTGTGACTGTAAGTGGTGTGTGTGTGAGTGTGTGTGTGTGTGTATCAAAGTGCTGTCAACTCGCCTCTATTGTTGTCACTGCTGCTGCTGTTGCTGCTGTCGGCTGCTGCTGCTGCTCTTGTCTGATAGTTGTAATTGGCCAACTAAAATCATGTGACAAATTAACAGCGTAAAATTTATTGCCTGCCCGCCGCCTTAAGCTCTTGATGAAGAAATATTGTGTGCCTTCCCTGCTAGTCTTGTGGTTGCTGGTAACTTGTCCAATCCTCGGACTAAGATGACAGCATGAGACAGCGTTTTCCGATGGCTAGGGGAAGCTGAAAATAATAATGTTATTCACCTGTTACTCGGATCAATCAGCTCGGCATGAGCTACCCTATAGCTACATAACGTAGGATCCTCATGAGATTCAAACCATTGAGTAATGTAGCCTGAATGTTGATTTTAGTTATAATTCACATCTTTCCAAAACTTAAAGTTTTAAAAAAATTGTGAAGTAAACCGGTAAGGACGAAGGCGATTAGTCGGATGGACCGGGCTGTATAAGACCCTGATCCCTATATTTAAAATATAATTACATATTTTATTTATTTATTTAATGCCAACTATCAACAGTGGACATTTAATTTAAAATACAAATT
>JAWNNJ010001474.1:0-29076 GCA_035045125.1 Hypselothyrea guttata
GTAACTTTTTCAAATACCGAAAATCCTTTGAAAACCCGTGGTTGCTTAGTCAGCGCAAGCGTCACCATGCTATGCCAATAAACTAATTTGACCATAAAATACAAAAAACAGAAATAAACTCTAAAATATTTCAAAAATCCCTGAAAACCGCCGCTAATTTGGTTTGCGCTAACCAAAGGGATTGTATGCCTGCGAAAGGTACACAATGTGATCTAATTAGTAGTTTCGGTATGCACAGATAATGTAGCTCGGTATTTTCATGAAATAGTCTAGCATGAAGACCCTTTACCTTAATTATATTTTCAATTTTAAAAAGGGTTGTGTGCAACAAATTTCACCAATTTACCGCGCTGAAGCACGGCATTAATTAATATTTGGTTTCGCCATATAAATGCAATATAATTCAATTACATGCTACAGTGAGCGAAAAACCGGCTAAATATTTTAACTGCTTGTGTTAAAAAAAGTAGCGTCGTTTATTTTTAGAAAACTTGTCAAATTCGTCTGGTATTAGAAGCAATAAATAAAGATTTTACTCTTTCAATATCGAACATCTTGTTTTTCTAGTTTCTAGTAGTGTTAAAGTGCTTGAGTTTTGTTGTCAGTGTACCGCTCTTTATTGATAGACGGCCATTATTTGTATTTTGCAGATACGTGGCAATTATGAAGCCGTTGCAGCCGCGAATGAGCAAGCGTCGCAATTTGGCCATCGCCGCCGTCATCTGGCTCTCATCCGCAGCCATCTCCTGTCCCATGCTGCTCTTCTTCAAAACGGAGGAGGTGCTGCAACCCACGTGACATTTTGCCACTGCTGCCAATATATACTTTATCGTTATTTTACTGCTTCGCAGGTGCGCTCAGCCAGTGATAATAGCTCGCGTATTGTTTGCTTTGCGGAGTGGCCAGATGGATCAACGAATTTCTCTGGGCAGGAGAAGTTGTGAGTATATTTGTATATATATATAGACAGAAGTATGCGCATATTGTTGCATTCGAAATTACAAGAGGACATCAATGATGAAATCAGATAAACCAAGCAGTTGCCGTAAGATATTCGACTCATAAAACACACACGACTGACTTTCATACGAGCAGAGGAGAAAGTGTACTTTATGGCGCAGAATACTACTATGTTAGTGAAACTGCAACGCCATTAAATTGCGCTGTGAATCATAAAATAACAAGCAGATACACCAATAAAATGTGCAACAAATCAATAGCTTGTTAGCTGCATCTTTAACCTATCTTTATCATCCATTTAGCTACAATATACTCATCCTGATACTCACGTATTTTCTGCCCATTGTCTCCATGACGGTCACCTACTCGCGTGTGGGCATTGAGCTCTGGGGCTCCAAGACCATCGGCGAGTATACCCCCCGGCAAGTGGAGAATGTGAGGAGTAAACGAAGGGTAAGTAAAAGTCAAGCATTTATTTTCCCCTTAATCGCTTAGAAATATGCAAAATAATTTTAGTTTTTCACCCCAAATGTTAGGCTATGTTTTTTGGCATCGTCATAATGATGCTGCTGCTGCTTTTGATCTGCTTAGCGTACAACATTTATACATTCTGCATAATATTAAAATGTAAAATCTGAAATTGCAATTTTCCGCTTAGGTGGTCAAAATGATGATTGTTGTTGTCTTAATATTCGGCGTCTGCTGGCTGCCCTTCCACACGTATTTTATCGTTACTTCCTGCTATCCGGCCATAACTGAAGCGCCATTTATTCAGGAACTGTATTTGGTTATCTATTGGCTGGCAATGAGCAATTCCATGTATAACCCCATTATATACTGTTGGATGAATTCACGGTAAGTATGCATCTGAATATGCTGCAAATCTCACTACAAATATGCCACAAGTACTTATAGTGCCGTGCCTCTCCTGCTGTGGCTTTCATTGGCAGACACGGCAAATTATTTCATTTGCTTGAATTAACGTTAAGAGCATTAAGTGCAACAGCTTCTACGTTAAGACACACACAGCCCAGCCATCTTCACCATCTTTACCACGGTTCACACTGTTGCTGACACTCTGACATCGCTTACTTGGCTAGGTACTTGGGTAGGCTGTTAGCCCGTTAGGTTGTTGGCCGGAAATGAAGCCGTTAGTCATCATCATCATCATCATCATCATTAGCAGCATCATGATTGTTATTGCGCATTTAGCATTTTAGTAAACACAGTTGTAAAAATAGATATAACTGCTAAGACTGCTTTCATCACGGTTTATTTAACTGTTATATTTGTCTGTGAAAACTCTTAGAAACGAAATCTATAAACAGAATTGTAACCAGTAAGCACGGAGCAGTTTAGAAATGAAATCTATATACAGAATTGTAATCAGTAAGTCATGAGCAGTTCAGTAGGGCGAAAGGCTACTGGCGGACGTAACCACACCCTATAATAAATATTAAAATGGCGCTCTAATTTTTAAAATTTGAGAGATCTGCTTGTCCTCATCAAGAATATGTATACTTTCTGGGGTTTGCCACGCCTCCTTTAAAGTTATTATCGCAATTCATGGGTACAGGATTATATTTGTTATATTTATATTTGAAAACTCTACCCAATAATTTATTGCTGCTGTTTTCCCTCTATCACCAAGAATAAAAACCCAAAGATATCTATGCTTATTGTGCTGCAGCGTATTCCCTATCCTATCTTTCCTGTCCTACCACTAATGCGATTGTTTAAGCAAGTTTATGCACACTCAATCCGAACCAATTTAACGACAGTTTTCTCAAGTACCCAAGACAATAAAATTAAAGTAATTCGATGCTCTTCTTGGAAAATTTATCTGACTTCTTTATTGTTTGTGATCTATAAGTGATTGCAACATCAAATTGTCATTAGTCGAAACTATGCAGCCATTAGCCAGACTTGCTTATTAGCCATGCCTCGTTGGCAGACACACGATGCAACAAAAGATAAACTTACGTATTACACACATTTGAGCGTTTATGCATACATTCGTCACGCGCTCGTTACGCGTTTCGTGTGCCACATCCGTTAAGAGGAAACGTAACTGATTGCAATTAATTTGAACCAGTCAACATGGCAATGACTGTTGCCGTCGACACGTCCGAACAACCGTCGAGTCAAATGGTTCAGGGGGGGAGAGAGCTGGTGATGATGCGGCTGATGTCCCGTCGGGCTTTACGTGCATAAAAAAGTCGATGGCATTACCTATAGACCACTCCCAGTTATAAACGTGTGTGTATGTAAGTCATAGACATCGACAACCTCATGTAAATTTTGATATATGTACTACTTTGGTGGTTTGAATACCCTGTCTTTAAGAACTTGTGGGGTATATGCAAATTATGCGAAGAAGCTTTATTTTTTGTGATTATAATTTATTTTTCTTATGTTATTTATATTGTTTTTCTAATATTGAACAAATTATTTAAATAGTGCTTTATTTAAGAAGATTATAGTTTATTTATAATATAATTCTTTTACAATTTAAGCTTTACTTCTTCAATAAATTCTGCTTAAATAACGCTTGACGCTTTTCGATAGCTTCTTACAGCTTAATCGATAACACTTCAACTCTTTCATCTTCTTAACATTTTTCGGTAACAGTCTGTTATTTTACATTACATACGTTTCCGTTCATAAAAGCTTAAAATATTTAGTTATGTTACAATTATCTTAATGATTTCATTATTTATGTATTTGCCGACTCAAATTACAGGATATCTTCAAGTTGGCCATTCTATACAAAATAACACCGACTGGTTTATTATTGTAGTACTGCCAACGAAAGGAATCAAGAACATAAATCAAACGAGCTCACATGTTTTGATAGCTCTTCGATACTGTTGCAATGAATGCATGCAAATTTGAAAGCAACTGGTTAGCTATAGAAGTTGCTGCAGTCTGAATAAGCCATAAATTAGTTTAGTTAGCAGAGGCAAGATTGAAAAATGTTCAACAGCACGGGAAAAAGATATGCATGGAGAAGTGTGTTAATTAATACAGTTTTCAGTCAATCGATGCATATGATGCAACTACAATACATATAGAAGCTACAGCTAGGAATATAGTTGTAGTTTCTATGCGCTTCAAAGACCCATCAAGCATGCTCAAGTTACATGCGATCGATATCATTTAATATGGCATCGAGTTGCCTCATCAAACAGCTCTTTGCCGTACCCCTTGGCTTATGCCAACTTATTATGCATTCCATCTTCATTTCCGTTTCCAAGCGAATGCACAAGTCAAGACGAGCCATGGCGGGTCAAAGGGCGTCCATTGTTTGCATTTTGATGTAGTCATTTTGTTGGTTTCCTTGCAGGTTTCGGTATGGTTTCAAAATGGTCTTTCGCTGGTGTCCCTTTGTGAATGGGGGCGTCGAATCACTCAGCCGGCGAGAGAACCTCACCTCACGTTACTCCTGTTCCGGCTCGCCAGACCACAATCGCATCAAACGGAATGGTAAGTGAGCCGTAGACTCTCTGCTTCAGCTTGACAATATTGTTTTCGCAACACAGACACACAGAAGTCCATACTCTACGCCTGTCCAGGCTCACCGAAATCGCATCGTGTGTCGCATTGCGGTAAGTGATTGACCAATTGCATCAGGGGCAAAAATGCCATTTGCCAACATTACATTTGCTCTGGCCACAGGTGTGCTGCGCAATGAGGCAGGACAACAAAGACACTCCGCAGTGCGGGGCAGCCACCGATCATCCTATCAGCACGAGATGCAGGAGCGTTGGAGCAGCGACAAGTCGGGCAGCAGCCAGCTCACATTAGCCACAGACTGTCGCACCACCCAGCTGCTATCCTGACCACGCCCCCCCGCCACCGCGCCAGAGCACATTGAGTTGCAGCTGCAGATGCAAGTGGTATGCGCCTCCAGCTACAACAACAACAGCAGACGCACGCCCACAACGCAGACAACGGCAGCGGATGATAAGACCTGGCTGTAGAGTCTCGAATTTATGTTTAATCCCTAAGTGAATGTTATGAATGTTATGCCACCACAACTATGAGTAATATTTGAATGCGAGTTTAGTTTGGTTTTCCATATCACACTACGAATACAATTTACGAATTATCTTTGCGGCTTCATTAAGTGCAAAGTGTCACAATTAAATTGTAAAAATATAATGCCATGTCCACATTTACACGATGATGTTATTTCATGCAGTTTCATTCGTTTCCGTTTTGAAACATCTTATCTATTTTGAATCTATTCAAGCAGTTTTTTCTTAAAGTTTTCTTTTCTTTACTTATTTGTTATCGATACACCTGTGTATTATATTGATTGTTATCGATGTTCTCTTAGCAAGCAATTTTTGTTTACATAAACTTAAATTGTTTAAGATTAAATCAAATTATTATATGGGATAACTTTATAACTTAACTGCTTATCGATAGCTAATTTGCAACAAACAAAAACTGCATGGAAAAACGTCATCGTGTAACCGCAGACTATGTCAACCATATATCAATATGGCCTCAATGTCATCTAATGTTTATAAAGCAAATAAAGACTTTGTATAATTCTATTTCGATGTAACTTTGTACATAAGTTAAATGATTGCTAGCGTTATGCAAATTCAATGTGTAAATAAGTTTAAGTATACAAATATATAATATATATATACTACTATATACAAATATATGTACATGCAATATGTGTATTTATTTATTTAAGTATGTCTGCCTCTGAGAATTGTGAATAAAGCGTTTTACTCGAAAGCAAACAGCGATGTTTAAATTGCAGGTTTCGCTAAAGTTTCCGATACAGATCTTAAGTTGTAAAGATACAAAGATACAACAGCAAGCGGCAGCAACAGATTGATGGAATCCCAACCCATTAGCAGCCACTTGACACGTGGCGCCTATGTGGCTCTCTCTCTCTTCTCTCTCTCTCGTTTTGTACATAACTCTCTGGCATTCTGCGCGGCATAACTAACGGCGCCTCGGGGCAACTTCATGCGCTGAAAGATGAAAAAATCGTCTGCACAAATATAAATAATCTTGCTGCCTTGTGGCGCCAAATGCTAAACATGAAGTGTGTCAAAAGCAAATCGGCGATGTTGCATAAACACTTCTACAATATAAACACACGCACACTCACACCTTCCACTCATGCATGCGCGCGTGTGTGTGTGAGCTTGTTGTTGCTGTATCAATTTTTTATAAGTAACCATTTTGGAGAAAATTGCATTTGCCTTTATTTGGTTTATGGCAAATGTGTGCGTATGTGTGTGTGTTTTAGCGCGTCGAAGTAATTGAGCATCTGTGCCAGTTCTTAGGTACCGGAAAATCTCGCGTAGGCGCCCTTTCTAAATCTCCCGGGGCCTCGTGCCTAGTACAAGTAATATTTGCATAGATGTGCACCACTTACCCCCGCTGCCCCATCCCAAAGAGCGCTCCTTTTCCGCTGCTTATGAAATTTCACTTTAGGTGAGTAAGTATACATATATGTATGTATGTACTTTCATCTCTCTGCTCTATATAGGCTAAAATCTCGCACTTATGCACAAACAACATGAGAATAGCGGCAAGAAAAACATTTGCTTATTTCTCATGGCTTTTGGCATGCCCTTCCACGCCGAAACTTATAGATTGACTTAATATAAATTGCATGTCACAAACTTCCATTATGGCACAAGGGCTTATTAATATTAGATGACTTGACTTTATGCTAGTAAATTATGTTTTATTCAGAGACACACAGTAGCTGCCTGCTGGCATAATTAACCAAAGTAAATTTGGCTCAAGTCCTTAAGTTTCATATGCACTTTTGACTGAATCAGTTTAATCAAATTAAGTTAAGTCATTGGGCTAGAGAAATCGCATTTTTATTATGAAATGCACATTACATACATACTTGATAGGATTAATATAAAATATACTGGTTAAAGGCCCATTGATAATAAAATAAATTTAATTTATCGCCCCCCCTATATATATTAAACCCAGATAATAGGATGAACTGATAAATAAATAAAATAAAAATGAATAAATTAATTAATAAAGATTCAACTTTTTTGTTCAAGAGATCAGTTGGATGAATTCTCTGGAGCCTTCAGCCTGTTCTTATTCCGTGAATACTTCATCCCATCAAGAGCCTTCACGTCAGCTAGTTTGCATGATTTTCATGAATTTATTACTTTCTAATTTGTTTCAAGCGCCAATTCTGTTATAAAAACCATTTTAAACTTACTTCAAGCTGTTCATTTTCAAAAATCGCTTGATTAAAGTTTCCCTGTATTAAGAGGGAATGCTCAATTTTAATTACTTCAAGAGTCATAATATGCAGTGTATTGCAGCATGCGCCATGTGAAAGTTATTTTCCTGTGCGCTAAAATTCGTTGGAAAAACACAAGAGGCCAAAAACATAAACCGCCTGCTCATGACACGATTCGTTGCCTACTTTTGAGCGCGTTGCAAAAGCGCACAACAAACACGCACACATATGCACGCCAGCTACACACACACACAAGACAAAGGAGCCAGGCAAAGTCATGAAGTGCACACCATTTTGGGGTTTCTTTATCTGCTCAATTCTTGATGGCTAAATTAGCAGTAGCCAGAAACTACACACTGCAAGTGATCAATGTGGTTTTACTACATACATATCTACATATGTATGTATGTATATGTATGTAGTTTTACGAAGCTGTCAAATACATTAACTAGGCCAACCACCAAAGCAAACTGTTTTTAAGTGATGTGGCTTGCATTTAATATGCAAAGACTATCTGCTCGTGTGTGTGCGTGCTGCGGTTGCGGCAAGGTGGCAGCTATAATTGAATCCTTTGGTTGTGCATTCGCTTGACTCTGCGGCATCCATGAGCCAAAGCCATGAAGGCAAAAGCCAAGAAAATTATATATTAAGCGAAAAAATCCGTTGCCATTTACTCTTGTGGCATGCGCTGAAGCTTAAGCTGGGTATCTGTTGCAGTGGCAAGCGAATTTTTGCGAATTTATCCCTTGTGTTTTCCGTTTTGCTGATTTATACCCTATAGCTATATAGTGGGTAAACAAATAAGAAAAACAATATAATAACGTCCACTAATACACCGAGTAATAATATTATATATAAATGCAGTGGAATGAAAAAAAAAAACATATACTAAAAAATATTAAAAAAATTTAGCCGAACAAGACAATTTGATTTCTTTAATAACTTTAATGTTTATTAACCGATTTCAATGCTCTTTTCAGAATTATAGATATAAAATAAGTTAATAGAAATTTAAAATAAATTAAATTTGAAAAATACCGTATTTTTGGTCGTGTCTATTTTCCCATTTTAAATTCGTGTAATGTCGTGCAAAAAAGTCGGGAAAAAACGACACGCGCCCATCTCTGTTCACAATTGCCGTACTTAAGCCGCAGTTGCAGTTGCCAGCCTTGTTTGTGATGGGTCCCGAATATGTTCCCGTTCCCGTTCCCGTCCCCGTTCCCTGCATTCCAAATTGCCCACTGATTGCAGGCACTGAGTAATGAGCTTCGAACACAGAATACGTAGACAGGAGGACTGCACACTGAACACTGAACACAGAATGCTGGTGTTGGTGGACAGCACTTGGTTTTATTGCTGGCTTGCGGCTGGTCTTAACTAAAATCAATTTCAATTTCATTAAATTGAGTTTTTTTTTTCTTGCGGCATTGGCATGTACGCTCAGTGTCTGTGGCATCTGCAATGGAACCGTTGTCCTTGGTGCACGTGAGCAGAAATGCCAAAAGGGCAGCCCTAATTTCATTTTATTTACCGCTTGTTTCTTAAAGTTTTCAATGTTCATATAAACGTCAAACGGGATATTAATGAAATTCGTAAGTTTTAAGATAAAAGTGTATATTGTATTTATTGCACAGAGTCAAGCTCTTTCAATAAACGGTAACAAAAGGCATATGCATTAAAATAATTTAATATTGCTGTCTTTATAGTTTATAAATATAGTTTTCTTTTTGGCAAATAGTTTACAGACATCTGCAGAGCTCGTAGGTATCCAAATAGCAGTACACGGAGCCATTAAATAAAAAGATATAATAATGTACATAAAAAAGAAATAAGAATATATATGTCTGTATGTATGTAAACAACAATACTCTTTCTGTTTTTAGGAATGTAGTGCAACCGATAACTGTGCCTGCCTGATAACTTTTAGATAGTGCATCAGATGCTCGCCTATCGTTGGACTGATGTAGAAGATGCACTGCGTCTGGCGCTGCACGTTGTCATCTTGATCGAGATCACTCAGATGCAACAGATCACTTAGTGAATCGTCCACAACTGCATGGGTTCGGGATGCATTCAGAAAACTCAATATGCGCTCATTCGTATAGTTTTGCTGCTGCAATGGGAGTAGAAATACTTGAGTATAACTGTATATTATTTGGCTAATTGTTTGGCACTTACGGCATCGGAATCCTCAGACTTGAGGCTCAGATACATCTTGGAGGGATCGTCCCGATCGGCCACCGCGACCACCTTCAACACAGATGAAATGAAGGTCAACTCCTCCAGCTGCAGTTCGATTATACCCAAAACTCGGGACGTTGCGAAGAGCAGAGCAGGACGCATTTGTCCATTAAGCAGAAGAGTAATGTCGTGGCAGAACAGTATCTGATCCTGGTTCAATACTTTTGGCAGATAACGCCAGATGCGACTCGGGCTGCTGTGAACTGCCACATTGCGCGGCAGACTCGGCTCCACTTGCTGGGGCATGGCGTTAAATCCCACGGTATGTAGCACTCCCTGTCCAGTGAGTGCCAGCATTTCGGCCGCGCCACTGATGGGTTTCGTGAAGGCGCCAACAATGCCCTTGGTCAGCCCCGTAATTACGCCCACAGAGGTACGTGCCTCCAGCGTATGATGCGCTATTCCGCCCACAGCGCCGAGCAGACTTATGCCCAAGCCCGTCAAGCCCTGCGTCAGGCCATCGGCAAAGCCCTGGGGGCGTGCGCGTCGTCGTGCCTCCGTAAGTTCAATGTGCTCAGAGTCTAGTGTAAGCCTGTCCAGATTCCGTGCCACGGATCCGGCTAATTTGGTTACAGAGTTGACCGTTCCAGCCGTAATATTGCGCAGCAATGAGGCCGATCCCTGGGTAACACCCACCACAAATCCCCATGGCCCACGGAACAATCCCTGCACCGGCATGGAGATGAAATCACGCAGGCCCGTGCTAAATGAACGCGCCAATCCACTCGGACTGCCCAGTATCTCCAGAGAGCCCACAACCCAGCCAGCGCCAAAAATGGCACCGCTAAGATAATGCAGTCCCAAGGACTGGCCAAAGCGCAAGGGCACCGTCAGGATCTGTTGTCGCTCGTAGCGGGAGAAGGACAAAGGCGAATGATCCAATGCAATGTACAATCGGGACGAGGTGTGCACCGAGAGCAGCAGACTGAGAGGCTCCACCACGAAGGTGTTCAGACTCAGTGGCTCGGATATGTAAAGCGCTTGGGCAATCACCTCCTCCGGCAGTAAAGTCTGCCCACGAGTCAGCGTAATGCGTGGCAATTTGCTGCTGGGCGTATAGACGCAGTTGGAGGGCTCGCACTCGAGCAGCGTGTCCAGCAGCTGATTCAGGTACGCGTCCTCTATGTAGACTCGGAATGGCTGCAGGCGACAGTGCACGGCCTGCAGCTGCAGCTCATCCTCGTAGAAGGTGAAGGTTAGCAGCGATGTGGCTTCATCTTCTGCCGCTCGCTGATAGGTTGCATGCAGATCGTGCACCTGGGGCAGGCCACAGTTGCGCTTGTACAATTGCTGGGAGCACAAGAGCACGGGGAAGTCGTAATTGCCACTGGTATAGAGCTGATTATCGACCTGCAGATTGGGCAGCAACATGTGCGCCATCCGCTGATCATCGTTGTCATCGTAGGCCAACATCATATCGTCTGCGTAGACGTTCAGCACCTCAGACTTGAGATAGTCCCGCTCTTGATTGCTCGTCTGCAGGCTGAATACAAAGGACTTGATGAACACCCGCATGGACATCTGCGTCTTTTTTGTGCATTCCTGATTCACGTGATTGCACTCAGTCGTAATCAAGGCTGGCTTCGTGTCCTCCACTGTCTGCTGCTGCGCAAAGTGCACAGTTTCGTCCGGCGTCAAGTCCTCGGGTTTCTTTAGGCGTGAGCGTAAGTCCTTTACAGAGAACTCCTGCTGCTGGGCTATATAGTAGATATTGAAGTGTATCACTCGATGCTTGTTGCAGATGACCACTTTGATGTCGCCGTGGTTGGGCACGTGCAAAAACTTTTGCCACGTTTTGTCCGTGCGTATTGGCTTCGACCAGGCAATTTTCTTTTGGCCAATGGTGTTAGTTTCTGGCAAGACAAATTTATAATTGATAAACAGATGAAATATTTTACTTTAAAAGTTCTCAGAATTCGAGCTTACCATTGGCGGCCAGCGATAAATTGCACATGGTGTATTCGACATCCGGAAAGGAGGCGTACATCTGCGGTGGGGTGTAGTAGCACTTGCTGTGCGCCGGAACTCGGTGGTGCCACTCGAAGTGCTTGCCGGGGAACTCGGGAGTGGTGCAGGTGACGTTGCTGTTGCCCGACGCACTTGTCTGGGCCACAATGTAGTTGATGCTGGTACTATTGCTGATCAGAATGCTGGGCGCTGTGTCTCTGAACACGTTCAAATAGTAAATGTTGTCCTTCTCAATGAAGGTTACCATGAGGGGCACGGACTCGTCGCCGTCCTGCAGACTGAAACAACGACGTGTGAACGGTGTTGCCAGTGAAATTGGTACGGAAATATGCTGTAGGCCATTCACGGAAAAGCACGCAAAGTACACAAACGCCGTGTCGTTGGTGCGCTTAGCCTTGCGTGCGTTTAGGTCATAGAACATCTCCATGGAGAAACCCAAGCTGTGTGCGCTTTAAAAAGTATTATATTAGAGATAATGATCAGATATTCATTTAATGCACTTACGAGTTTGATTTGGCATTGTTAGTTAAGCAGGTTCCAATGCTTGTGCTGGCTGCCATCGTGTAGACGTTCTCCTGGGTCGACGTCTCTTTGTGGTCCATGGTCAATGGCAGCACATGCAGCGGCACATCCGTAAAATTGGCAACAACAATTTTGGATCGCAGCTTGAAGATACGATGTCCATTCTCGACCTTGTACTCCAGCAGCATTCTGAACACATTGTCAACGCGTATGAGCACAATGTCCACATAGGAATTGGCACTAAGCAGCACATGGCGTTCCTTGTTATCCGTTGGTTTTTGCGGCTCCAGACAAATGGACATGGACGAACACCATGCGGAGCCAAAAGCCACATCTATGGTAAAGGGAGTCTTCAGTGTTGGCAGCATTTCCAGACCATTCGCTTCAATGCCGTAACGAACGTTTTCTTTTGGCAGGCATAAGCTGACATTCAAGCCAGTAGCATTGATAAACATGCCCCAGGCAGTTACCTCCAATCGCTTGGTGCAGGAAAATTCGGTTGACGTCATCGTTCGGTATTCAACATCTATTTTATTTGACAACCTGTTGATGCGACGTACTCGCATCTCTTCCTCATTGTTCAGGGGCCAACTGGGTTCCGGGGGGAAAGTAAGCTTCTCCAATGTATTTTCAAGAGTCCATACTTGCGGATCGTAGTAGAAGAACTTGTGCCAATCCATGGCCTTAAGCTCGAATGTGTATGATTGTTGGGAGTATTCGCCTAGTTCACAACTGCAATGCAAACATACATATTTATCATAATAGCAGAACTCTAGCAGAAGTACTTACGGATAGTTAAATTTAACCCGATGCCTGGTGGAATGCGTTGTCGGTGTTCCTAACGACTCCACACCGCCCTCAGCTTTAATAGTAAAGTCGGTCAGTGTGCTGATCTCCTTTGCATCCAAGTCGCAGCTAAGCATGTTACAGACCTCAAAAATGGGCCAAATAGTAACCAAAATCTTTTGCGGATGAAAGTCATCCTGGGCATTTTCTAGCTTGATATCCTCACGCAATATGCGCACCCATAAGCTGACGAACTTCTGCGGTGACAGCACTGGAACCTTAACCAGCCAGGGCAAGTTGTTGTTAGGCTTTAACGGGATGTCTCCTGTGCGTCCTCTGCCTTGTTCCACGGATAGTTTGAGTCTGTTAAATCAAAGAATATAATAATTTGTTTTATATGGTTTTTCGAGAATTACGAACCGCAATGTGATTTCGGTCAATCGCTCCACCGAATAATAAAATGACGTTCGTTGTTCTGGTGCAAGCGAAAACAGTTGTAGATTAGTCACAGCTTCGTCTAATTCCATGCCCTCAGTGCGAAATTCGGCGACCAATTCAGTTGGCATCATATTCACGACTTCAATCTGCCCCTTTACATAGAGATAAATTTGAGTGGCGGATAGTTTGCGAATTTTAACTGTAAGGTAACGATTGCCAATTCGTAAATGCCGCAGCAAATAATCCTCGTCGAACTTAAAAGGTACGTGTATCGACTCGCTGGTTTCCAGTTTATTAATACTATAGTTATGTATGTAGAATGTCAACTCCTGGCTTTGAAAGTCGTTCCAGAAATGGTAAAGACTTAGCTCCTTTGGCTCCAATTTGATGCGTTCAAAGGTTCCCGTTTGGCCAAAGAATATCTCAGTGCCCATGCGATTAGCCACCGCGCATCTTGGCATTAGGGTGTGGAGGGTCTCAGTCTTTTGTAATACCTCCTCCCAATGCTGTTTGGAGCTAAGCAGCGTTTGTATAACCCAAGGACCACAATTCAGACGCATCTTGTCCATTAGAAAGTTGCCACTTATTGCACGCTTTTCACCGTTGTAACTCAGATAACTATCACAGTTTACCGGCTCTAAGAGTTCGATCATATTGAGAAAAGCGTAGTCGAGACATTCGATGCTACTGCGAAAGTGCGTCTCTACACTGTAATTATTTTTCGAGTAAATAGCCGAATGCATCTGCAGGTTATCCACGTGTAAGGTGAGAAATATCTGTGTTATATCTTTGGCTTTGTTGAGCTCATATTGCTTCAGTACATGAGGTAAGGCACTCGAGGCATCTGGCAGGTTCAAAAGGTTCACTTTAACATCCTTGAGGGACAGTAAGAACTGTATGGTTGGCACCAGCTCTGCGTGGAAAATGGTGTCGATACGCATGCAAGCGACAAGCGCTTTGGGATCCAAAATAAAATCATTTTCTTTATTTCCTTTGAATTCGAACGGAACGGTTTTCCCATCAATCTGCAAGAAACCCACAGAAGGTGAAAATGTTTCAAAATAACTGACTTTTTAACGTTCACTCACCGGCTGCAGCTCCTCGTCCTCTTCGTGATCGAAACAGGTGCCATCTACCGAGATCAGGGACTGCATAATTACCACACGCCAAATGGTGGCACATATAGTTCGCTCTGGGATTTTCAATTCTTTGCTGCCATTTTCCGACAGATGAAAATCACAATAATGCAAAAATGTCTCATGCGTTTCACTAAAGTATTCCATGCGGCATTTGATATGTATTGGATTTTCCGACTGCAAGGAAGACAATCAATGTGAGCCTCGTCAGATGAAAGCATAGTATTGTAATTGGCTTACCGGCATGGGCACAGGGTAAATATATATTCTGTTCATTTGGCGAGGCTGTGGATACCGCCAGCATATTATGCCAAAGTTCTTCTTTATGATCTGCACCTGGTAAGGCATTGGCAGCATTGTGTCTGTGTTTAGATAGACGAACTGGAAGGCGCCAGCTCTGTCAATGGAAAAATAAACTGAAATCAAACGAATTATTAATAAGCCAAGCAACAAACCGTAAGTCGTCCTGGTAGAATTCTGCTTTGGACTTGATCGATGTCTTGGAATGCACGATATCAGTGCGGCTTGGCCTAATCTTAACCATCAACTCCGATGACAGTTTAAGGGTTTCCCCAATGGATGGACGATGACTCAGATACAGCTGCCAGCCCGTTTCCAGGCATTCGATAATGCTCAGAACAGTTTTGTGTGCTGCAGTTAAACATAGTATGGATGTAGTTCGAACATCTAGTTGGACTACATTGAGCTTCAGAGTGCTGGTTATTAAGAGTTGATCGCACCAGGTTTCGCTTTGCAGATCAGTCGAAAGTCGCATGAGCACCGGATGCAGCAGAATCTTGTCCATGACCTGAACATAAAAGGAACCCAGTGTGGACTTTATGGTGGCCTTGGTCAATCGTGTGTTGAAATTGATATTAGTATTGAGATCGAGAAATACAAAACTGCAGGTAAAGGTGCGCGGCTCATCGTACAATTTAATAGAGAGCTGATGACAGCTAAGATGTAAACGATCCGCATCAAAGCAGTTTAGCTTTAGCTGGCGTAATGCTGTAGCTTGCACGATTGGTCGTGAAGAACGTTTGCCAATGTATCCGCTGCCAGACACCACAGAATACAAGTGCATGATATCCGTCGAGATCCGTTTCACAATGCTATCACATATTCTGATTATCATTGGTTTTCCCATCTCAATATCCACATCCATCTGTTCGCTGCGATCGCGTTGCGCCTTTACCGTCAAAAGCGAAGCTGGAATACCCGAGCTACCAATTGTTCCGGGCATTGTTTCAAAGATGTGTTCGGTGATACTACAATTTAATGCCTCCGAGTTGCGTAGAAGAACCCTCTCGGCCACCGTAGCCATGCTGATGGTAACATCGAAAATGGAAGCCTGTGTGATGGTCGTGTTGATAGTTTTTGTGAACAGATAACTAGGCTGGGATATAACCAGGAGCATAAGTGGTCGTAACATTAGCTCGTTTTCTTCTTCGATTGCATCGAAAATCCTCACGGTGAATTTGCCCGCCACAAACGATGTGCTTCGTGGGAAACTGAATTCTTGTGGATTGCTGTTTTTTGGGTCTATGGTTTCAGATGTCCAATACTTTATCATCGAGTTGCTTCGATTCTTTGACATATTTATACCGGAGTCGCTCTGGTACGAACCTAACTTAACGTCGTTGCTGAATTTGATATTTGAGGCATTTATATGCTGAGGTGTCTTGTCATAAGAGCTGCTTAACGTCTGATTTGTAGAGTCCGATGGGGTTTCCGAAGATTGCGACTTGCTTGAATGAATTGACAGCGTGTCGTCGTAATTCACTCTTAATATGCTGCAAAGTGAAAGACAAAAATTAGTATTGCATATAATTCTTTGTTATGCATATCTACCTGCTCAAAAAATTCAATTGCTCCATAATGCAGCATATCAGAAATATTTGATGTGTATTTAGAGTGGCCACAAAGTCTGTTACGCAATTGTACTCGATTATTTCGCCACAAACTAAAAAGCGATCGTAGCAAATTGCCGGCGCATAGATTGTTACGAAATCGAAATCCTTAAATATATCCATGTTTTCTAGTTTCGGCGATTGCGACTGATTATTCCATTCAAAAGCTGGATTACTGTGTCTCCCCTTTTCGGACTTTTCCTTACGATAAATTTTGGTTTGCTTCCAATTGCCTGTGGATAGTGCGATTTTGCATATGTTCAATTCATATTGCCGATCTTCGACGAAGGATCCAGGTGTATTGAGCAAGTCCAACTCGGCAGCTTTATTGTATACATCGTGGCGCACAACATTCCGCACCAGCGGATTCTCTACACTAGGTGTCAACATGATGCTTTCGATCTGGAAGAACACGTTTAACTTCAAAACAAATAAGTGTAATATGTTAAAACTTACCCGCATCATAAGCACAGAGCAGCATTTCTTATCAGTTTCGACTGGTATATAGATATAGATGCCCTTGCTATGTAGATGCACCAGTGGTAAATCCTGTACGGTTGTTATGCTGTCTCTTGCTATCTCTTCGGTGCAGTCGTTCGACTTATCGTTTTTGGTAGACTGACTGTATCTCAGAACTTCGAGCAGTTCGCGATCGAACAGTAAAAATTCCGCAAACCGATCGATATCGAAAATGATTTCTATGGGCTGCAATTCAATCAGCAACTCGGTAATTGTGTTCCGCTTGTTGGTCATATTTCGAACGCCAATTTTATGATATAGATCCTTAAGATTTACAGTTGTAATAATCACATTTATCATTGGCAAATTGCTGCTATCTCCAATCATTTTTAGACAGAAATTATCAACGTATCGCCATTCCTCCGAAAGTGGTGCCTCGTGATAGCTTAAGCAAACACTCTCCACTTTAGTTCTGAATTTTGTATAATCCGGATGCTTGTCCATATTCAGAAGTATATCCTCAAAATTCAAGCATATTTTGCGCTTACTACGCTCGTTACAGCTTTCCATTTCAATAGAAATGCACGGAATAGTCCACTGGCAGAATATTACCGGAAGCATTTCGTTTACCAAATCTAAAATAAAATAAGTTAGAGATTTAAATATCTTAACCCGATAATTTTATTTCTAACTCACCAGAAACCTGTTTGCTGGGTATGTAGTCGGGATCCAGTTCTAAAAACTCTTTTATAACCCGATATTTATCAGAGTTACCCGTATAAATCTCCACTCTGTCCTTGTTTGTAACAACGCTCTTCCTATTTCTATCAAATTCAACCATGTATCGATAGATCAAACTCAAGATGTCAATGTGCTCCTTTAACCGTTTTACCTACAGATTAAATAAGATTATTCAGCATTGCTAATTGAAAATATGAAATTGCACTTACTCCCCGAGGTTCGATATTTATGGCACCCATGTCTACATGTACGTTGATTGAGCAAGATTTCTGATCAGTTTGTGAATCATGTACTGATTTAGTACTTTTTTCGGATGATTCGGAGAAAATAGTTTTGCGCCCACCTATTTTCGATTCTTCAGGCGAACTTTTCCTCGAATATTTGTGCGTATCATCAATTCGTTGGGTTTTCCTCGTTCGATCGACGGAATCGAATCGCGTATTTCTACCAGATCGCTCGTTGGAACCGAGTGATAAAGTTTTCCGTTGATGTGTTGCTGTTGATCTAGTCGGTTGTTTCCGTCGATCAATCGCATCGGCTAAAGTAGTTTTTCTGTATTGCTCGCTCCCTGAACTTGTTTTTCTTCGATCAACTGAAATTGAAGTGTCAAATGCAGTTTTTCTTGATCGCTCTAGAGAATCGTTTGAACTTTTCCGCGATCGTTCGGAGGGTTGATATGTTGCTGTTGATCTTGTCGATTGTTTGCGTCTATCTATTGTATCGGCTAACGCAGTTTTTCTAAGTTTCTCGTTCATTGAACTTGTTTTCCTTCGGTCAAAGGAAATTGTTACTGTTTTCCTCTTTTTGTCTGACATGTCAAACATACTTTTTCTTGATCGCTCTGGAGAATCGCTTAAACTCTTGCTTGTTCGTTCGGAGGGTTCCATTAATACAGTTCTTATCGTTCGTTTATCTTTTTCAATGGACTTGCAAGACATAACCACAGTTATTGTGGTCTCCATTGGCGCAATAATCATGTCATTCATGGTGCCTCGTTGCAAACACACTTTAAAATCCGTTATTTCAGCTACCCAGTGACAAAGTCTTTCGCCTCTACGAATATGATTGGTATGTCGTATATCACCACGAATTATATCATCGCTCGAAACTGATTTGATGATTGTAGATGGCAGAAAAATAGTTGTATATTCTAGTGTTGGGACAGTGGTGACTTTTTTTCTTCTCATTTCATCGCATATATAGATTTTAGACTCTTCTATATCCACTGCTAAGATGCAAGAACAAAGCCGATCCACTAAGTTAGCCATTGCAGTAGATGACGAATAGCTTAACGGAGAGGGTTCCTTTTTTGATTCTACAATTGGATCGGGCTTGTCATCTCGTTCGGAACTCAAGTGTACTGTCTCTTCAGGAACGGAGACTTTACGAGTAGTACGACGTGCTTGTCCTTCTTGGCTAAAACTCCGTTTTATCATTATACTCGAATTTGAGAAGGAATGAAACTTCTCGGTATGACTCTGTACATCAAAGTCCTCATCGACAACATCTGCATGAAAATATGATAAAAAATTAATGGATATTGCTAAAAAAATAAAACCCAAAGCAGTTTACCTTTTTCTTCACAAGATTCGGTATTATGGAAGCTGTTTAAGAACTGAATCAAATATTTGTCCATGATTAAATTAAAGCTTTGCATCCAGAGACCAAGAACTGTTGCGGTCTCTTTGTCACCCGTTGTATCGGCAGTCAGAGGTAGTTGTACTTGCAGTTCGATCCACTTGTTCTGATTACCCTTTTTTGTTGACAGGACTACGTTTCGAATATTCATCATAGTATGAATGACGTCCGTATTCAAGTTACGCAATGAAAATAGAATCGCATAGTCCTCGTTACTCTTGCGATAATCGAGCTTTAGTTTAGTTGCTAACGTCTGCAATTTAATCCAATCTGAGGTGTTATCGGACAAGGCCACCAATTGGGCCAAAGCGCTTAGTTTAGCAGCATCATATCTAATTATTAAATCAATCAGACGGTTAACTAATATCAATTCGCGTTTGGAGAACTGCACGTTGATTATTTCCGCCTGAACCTGAGCCGTTTCAATCGGAACTGCATCTTCCCGCCAAAGGTTGGGGATAGCAAGTCGACTGAACTCCGCATTCAGGCTAGGTATATTAATAAGTTTTGTCTCGCTCATTTCTGAGGTGGTGTTAAGTGCCATCAGGGACAAGTTTTTTACATTTAATTTATACGAATCGTAACAGGTGTTAACAATGTCACGGGGCTTGTGCTCTAGTTGTTGAATCAAATGCAGCAAACTGTTTGGATTTACTGGCCCACAAATCGTGCCAACAACGGAACATACTCTCGCCTCTAAAAGAGGCAAGACTGATTGATTGACGGTGATGTTCAACCGATGCTGATTGACAGCCATCGCGCTCGCTTTGCTTTGTTGCCGAGGAAACAACTTGATGTTTATTTTACTCAGATTTATATCGAACTGGTAGGTGGGCATCAATCCGATCAGGTATTCAACGTCGCTATTGGTCATATACTCAACGGATTTGCTCTCATCGTCGATCTCCTCTTCGGAATTTCTGGAGCCCTCGGATGTCGAATCATTGCTCAACAAACTGTCCTCTAAGTTCATAGACTCTGTATGATATCCTGGGTAATCATAAGGTCTCATTAAATCACTAATTAATTTTTTAACCTGAAGAAATGACTGCGAAAAATTGAACGTGATCCCAGCCGACAGTAAGCGGTACTTCACACGTAGTCCAACGTCCTTCAGTTGCGTTTCCGGGGGAACTTGATTATTCGTCCCAATCGCAGAACGAAACTCAACAGCATCGAAGGCAAGCACCGGACTTCGATAGAGCATGTATTCGTCGGTGTGACGTGCCAAATAGTCGTCCAGATTGTTGGAAACCTGCCTCTTCACCCTGTGGTAGCGCTCATCGAACAAGCTGTTGTCCACAAATGATCGTGCATTTTCAAACTGCCAAGAGAATAGAATAGTTTATAAACATCGAATAATGTAAGTTAAGAGTTTAGAAGTGTTGCAAGTGTTGCACCTTTTCAGTATCCAATATAGTGCTATCCATGGGATCGTTGCTGCGATAAAAGCCCAGCGGTTCCATCTGTATGCTGGACAATCCAGCTCTCAGATTCTTCCAGTTATTTTCTTTTAGCTGGGCCCGCTCGAAGTAAATGCCGCCCAGACTTATGCGCATAACCGGCGTGTAGCGTATACGCTTGATGCCTCCCATGCCCTGATCGGTGATTATCTCCGAGTTCTTAAGCTGAAAATGCAGCTCCTCCGCATAGACACCTATTTCGTAGTAGTGGCCGATAGGTTCGTTTTTGCCCGGCAACGGCGACGACTCAAAGCTGGGCAGCAGATTCCATGCCCAAGAGAACATAGACTTTTGCTCCGTTTCCGATACATCCGGATGCCCAACGTTCGTATTGGACGTCGTGCCGGGTTGTTCTATTGAAGAGGTATTGTGCTCAGCCGCCGGCGGTTTTAGCTCCAGCAACATCTTGATTAGGCGCATAACCAATGGAAATTGCAGGGATGACACATTGATGTCCAGGGAGTTGGTGAATACACCAATTTGCGTAGAGCTCGAGGTGGCGACCGTATTGGCGTTGTATTGCCGGATGATTCTGCACTCGAAGGAGCAGCGGTAGAGCACGGGCTCCTGGCACACCTCAATGCGACCGGATGTGTTGCTGGTGTCCAGACAAATGGTCAGATCGGATACCTGCAACAGCTTGCGTATGATGACGTTCACAGGATTCACATCCACCATGTCCGGCTTCCAGTCCTCGTCGACGGAGGTGAAGTTTAAATACTGAATATTCATGGAAGCCACAATATCGTCCTCCACATACTTCAAGATGATGTTGTGACACTCCAGCGTAATGTTGTTGAGAATCTTGAAGCCCATGCCGGAGTTGATGGACCCGCTGTTGTTCTGCTCCGTCTCCTTGTTCAGGCTGTTTTTTCGTGCCCGCCGCCGTTCCGCCAGAGCGTGTTTGTCTTCCTCACTAGGGAGCTTGGCCACAAACTCAATCGTATTGATCTCAATCCGCACTGGCTCCGAGGTCAGCTTTGTCCATGGCACCTGGATGGAGAGCTCGTGAATGTGGCCGGTGACAAACTGAATGGGCAGGTTCAGCTCGTCCTCGAGCACGTCCAGGCGCAGATCGAGATTCTGGAAGGTGACCTCGCCCTGCCACAGCGACACCTGGGCATCCTCCTCGCGAAGGTTTTTCACATATTTGGCCACGTGGTTAAGCAAAATCCGCGTCACGTAGGATTCCAGCTTAAACATTGCGGCAACCGTTCACTCGCACACGATTCGCTTGAGCTGCCCACTCCCTGCCGTGGTTCCCTACTTAACTCGAGTTCGCTGTTGTCAATTTAGTGCACATGCTGATAATTTTATTGAATTTCAAGCCGAAAACAGAACAGAAAACAAAATCACATTTGCAATAACATTCAATTGTTTACGTTTCGGTTCCGGCAGCCAGTGTTGGCTAAGTTTCGAATGTTCTTGCAAAATTACACTAGCCAACAAAGTTTGAAACAAAAAATTATGCAAAATTTATATTACAAGGCTTATAAAATTCGCTTGAAAATTAATTTGATTTGCTGAAAAACTTAAAATTGTTATTTTAGTTTTATAAATTAAAATATTTTGAATTTATATCCAAATTTCTAGTTTGTCTTTTGTAAAATAACAGTAAATATATAAAAAAGATTTAAACAATATGGAATATTTTTTAGGTAAACAAATAATTTTAATTAGGTTAATAGTAAGCATATATAGAATGCTGAAACTAGTTTAAAAACATAAAATATTTATTTTAGTTTTAAAATTAAGATCTTTAATATTTTTTTCTCAATTTGTATTTCGCCTTTTGTAAGCAGTAGTAGAACAGTGAAAACATGAAATTTAGATAGAATATTTTAAATAAATATTTAATTTTTAATATATTTATAGTAAATGGAAGCTAAAGCTAGCAAAATTGGCAACGTTGGTAGTAACCAGCGATTTTAATCTTTCAATTGTCATATATAATAAATATCTTTTAAACGTTTTATTTAGGTTTATTATAAATTTAAATTTAATACGTAATCCTATATGCATTTTAAATTCTCTTTTTATTAAATAAATAAATATATAAATAATGTAATAAATAAATATGATGTGCGACTTGTCGCATCGTGCAGAGACCCCCTAAACAGCTGTTCCCACAACAGTTGCTGGCAACGAGGGCCTCCTCATACGTAGTCTCAGTTCGACAGTTAAAAATGCCACAAATTACAAACTCCAGCGACGAATTTGGTAAGCTAATCATTTGCATATGATGTTGCAATAATTAAACTGAATTAAACCTTTTCAGATGTGGTCAAGTACTTCCTGCAGCTGCTGGACGATGATAAGGACATGTCCTCGGGCATTGCGGCCATCAAGACGCTGCTGATGATATTGGAGAAGAAGCAATGTAATAAGTGAGTTTTAGATTCAATCGAGTAGATAATGGCAATTCTCTTGCAGTTGGCACCATCCACATTCTGCACACCACAATGCGCGAGGCGGTCGCAGCGATGCGGAACACGGATCTGTCCATAGCTGCCATCGTGTCGGCTGGCGAATTGTTTTGTCGCTTCATCACGCTGAGTCTGGATGATAAGCACATGGAGGAGTGCCGACAGATCATGATAAGCCGTGGCAAAATCTTTCTCACTAAGCTGCTCAATTCCCGTGAAGTGATCTCCCAGCAGGCGCAGCGCTTCATCAGCGATGGCTGTCGGATTCTGACGCATTCCCGTTCCCGAGTCGTGCTCAAGGCCCTGATAACCGCATCCCAGAACAAGAAGTCCTTCCATGTGTTCGTCACTCAAGGTGGCGTCAGCGCTGGCTCTGGGTAAGCTCCATCCCAGCTAAATAAATCATGAATTTCCGTTATATCCATATTCCTTTTCCATGCAGTGAGGATATGGTGCAGGAACTGCAGGCAGCCGGAATCAGCTGCACGCTTATATTGGACTCCGCCACGGGTTACGTCATGGAATCGGTGGATTTTGTCATGGTGGGCGCCGAGGCGGTGGTGGAGAGCGGCGGCATAATCAATCGCATCGGCTCCTACACGATGGGTCTGTGTGCGCGCGCTATGAAGAAACCGTTCTACGTGCTCTCAGAGAGTTTCAAATTCTCCCGACTCTTCCCGTTGAATCAACGGGATCTTCCCAACGAGTACAAGGTAAAATTAGAGTTGCTTATACCCTGTATTAATATAAATCTCTTGCTGACCAACTCTTGCTGGCCCAACTCACAATGGCCGAACGCTCGCTGCATAACTCTTGCAGAGCGAACTCTCACTGGCCAAACTCTAGTTGGTCTAACTCTCGCTGGTCAAACTCGCGGACCCAACTCTCGCTGGCCGAACTTTCGTTCTTTTAACTCTCTCTAGTCAAACTTTCGTTGCCCGAACTCTTGCTGGCCGAACGCTCCCTTCCCAACTCTTGCAGGCCGAACTCTCGTTGTCCGAACGCTTGCGGGCCGAACTCTCTTTGGTCTAACTCTCGCTGAGCGGAATCTCGCTGGTCAAACTTTCGTTGGTCGAACTCTCGTTGTCCGAACTCCCGCTGGCCGAACTCTCGTTGGTCTAACCCTCGCTGATCAAACTCTTGTTGGTCCAACTCTCCCTGACCGAACTCTCGCTGGTCAAACTCTCGCAGGCCCAACTCTTGCTGGCGAACTCTCGATACAGCCCTGTCCGTCTGTCCATCTGGTACGGTGTATTCTAAAGTCGTGCGCGTTCGACTGATCTGCTCTGTCCATTGTGCTCTATTTTGATGGAAATTCAATTTGTTTTGTTTTCAGTACTCTCGTAAGCATTTAAACGACGTGTCCCAGGTGCATCCGCTGGTCGACTACACACCGCCCGCGTATATTACGCTGCTCTTCACAGATCTGGGCATCCTGACGCCATCGGCTGTGAGCGACGAACTTATCAAATTATACATGTAAAGTGTTCAATAAACATTGAATTGTTATAATTAAAATGATTTCTATGAAGATTACAGCGGGAACGTATGCAAATATTTTATAATTTGTGATTAAATTATAGTCTAAACAATTAATTTTTCATGTACATAGCCTGGCTCCAAATCTTGGCTAGAAATGTACTTCTCTGGCACATTGAGCAATGACATCGTTGTCGATCTCAAATTCGGCGCCCAAATCGTCGAACGGATCTCCGCCATAGCGGGAAGCGTCGCTGCTATTGTCGTCTCCAAGAGTATACTCGCTGTTATAGTCTTCGAGATCATCCGTATAGACGTCGCTCTCGTCGTTCTCTGCATTCTCGGCTATTTCCTCATAGCCATCATTATCGTCGTCATCCAGGTCGCTGGCATTCTAAGATAAAAGCGATGGGGAAGAGTTAGATTGGGCTAGCTGCGAGTAATCACCACTCACCATTTGACCAGTCTGTATATTAATTTCGATCTGCAGACGTATGTCCATTATAAGAAACGCGGTTGTAACCAGCACCGGTATGGTCAGACGACTCTTCCAGGCCAGATCCGTGAGAAACAGAAACAAATTGCCAAACGGAGAATTCATTTTGTCAGTTCCTCAATTCTGTTGTGTCTGATCACAGTTCTGTTCCTGATCTTCGTTGGTCTGATCCTCTAGAGCGTCGTGTTGCACAATGGGCAAGGTTTCGCCCAGCGTAAGCGCCTGAATGGGCAGCAGATGCCGATGGAATCGCCCGCTCTCAATGGGCGTGTCTAGCTCGAGAAGTTGGTCGATTTCCGCAGCCTGGACACCACTGGAGGCCAGCAGGTTGCGCATGCAGTCCTCCTTCTTCTGCTGCAGCGAGTCCAAGAGTTTGGCACCCTTTTGGACCTTCTGCAGTTTTCGCTCTACAACAAAAGAAAATGGCGTTTGTGGTTACCGGTCAATGGTTAAGTTTTGATTATATTTACCTAACAATTGCAAATAGCTTGCCGAATCTGGCAATGGTTCTAGTTGCTGGCAGTTGGTTTCATTACTTTCAATTTGATTGTTTGCAATTTGTTTGTTTGTTGTTGGCGTCGGTTTGTCAGCTTTGTTGTTGGGGTTGAAATTGTCCTCAAATGTTTCAATCACTTCGATATTACCGTTTTTCGGTTTCTGAATGCTGTCGTCTGCTTTCAACTGCCAGGGATCGGCATCACAAACTGACATGTTTTAAAAAACTAATAACACATCACAGTCAACTTAAAAACAAAACCGATTTTCGCAATTAAAGTTTCAATCGGGTCATGCGAATACTCAGTTCAAATGGCACACTTAAGTTGCTTAAATAGCTTGAAATGCAAACAGCAATAGCCAATAAATTATTAGTTGTGTAAATTGATTGACGATGCTTCTTTAATTGCTATTTGCGTTGCGGTTAATAATCTTAAAAATCAATTCGGCTCTCAATAAGCAAATCTTTATCAGCAAAAGTGTTTACCAGCACTGATTAATCACAGCTGTTGAGTTGCACAAACAGTGATGGCACGGCTAGCCGCTTTACGGCTAGATTTAGCCACTTTTAAAGCTGGCTATCCACTTTTTATTTTTAATCATATTAAAATATAAGTTTTTTTTAGTTTTTTAATAGAGTTTTTTTTTCAACTTTTATTTTAAAATTTTTATTATTTAAATTGAATTATCGAATTATCAAAATATTTTAAATATACACATTGGATATAAACGGATGTTATTCTTTTTTTTTATCAAACCATTCATTTCCATTCCAAAATAATATTTTTTTAAATAAAAGTGATTACTGCTTAGCCAATTTTTTAGCCACTTGCACATATATTTTTAACCATTTTCAGCCAATATTTTTACTAGTCTTAGCCACGTCTGACACCAAACTGTAGGCAGCACTGATGCACATATGTGGTAAACAAGCTATCGACTTGATATCGATATCGATACATCGCTGAACAACTTGAACGACAATAATCAAAGCCATCAAAACATTTCAATTATTTCTATAAAAACTGCTTAATTATGGATATTTCGGCGCTGTCGGAGCCAACGTTCAGTGCAACTGATTGGATAAACGCGAACTACAAAAAGTATCAAGAGGAATCTGGCAAGCAGGAGGGCGCCAACGCCAACGCGTTCATCCAGAGCTACGTGGCCAAGCTGCAGCTGTACGTGCAGCAGGTGAACTATGCCGTCGAGGAGTCCAGCCACAAGGTGGTGGCCAGCATGCCGCGCATTGCCAAGGAGGCTGCCACGCTGCAGTGTGACGTGGCAGCGCTGCAGCACAAGATGAGCGCCATGCGGCAGGAGGTGGCGGCCGTGCAGGAGGAGACGGGTGACTGCATGGCCACCTTGGAGAGGCTGAACAGCCTGCAGACAAAGTTGCAGGCCGCCAAGGTATCCCTGCAGGAGTCGGATGGTTGGGGCAACCTGCTGACGCAGCTGGATGATTGCTTCGAACGCAACGAGATGAAGGTGAGGCAGATTTCTATGAAGGAATTCGCATTTGCTTTAAGTTTATTGTCTTTGCAGGGTGTCTGTGACAAGCTAACCGCTCTGCAGAAGTCGCTGCAGGCACAGGAACAGCTGCCGGGGCATGCGGAGCGGCAAACGCAGGTGGAAGACTTCAAGAATCGCCTGGAAGCCATGGCCTCGCCCAGTCTGGTTCAGTGCTTTGCCGAGGCCAACTTGGAACAGGCACTGAAGCATGTGCAAATCTTTGTCAGCATTCAGAGACTTCCGCAGCTGCATCAATACTACCGTGCCGTGCAGAAGAACGTGCTGCAGCAGCAGTGGAAGCAAATCCTGGAGCTGCAGTCGACGGAGTCCCAGCAACAGACGTCACAGCAGCAGCATTTCCTCACCCTGTTCTACGATCAGCTATTGGAGCATTGTCAGCGCCAGGTCAAGTGGTGTGTGCAGCTGTTTGGACAGGAATCCCTGAAAGAAGCGCAATCCCAGCCATTCCTGGTGATCGCCGAGCTGTTGCCATCGCTGCAGCCCACGCGCGATACGCACATACTGCAGCTGCTGAAGACGTCCAACGAGCGTCTGGAGCTCCTGGCACAATTCGCGCAGGCCAACCAAAGCTTTGTGCTGCATCTGAACTCCATGCTCTCGCAATCGGACATCGTACTGTCCCGTGAGCTGCACGCTCAACTGGGCGAGGCAATCTTCGAGTATTTCCACAAGTTCATACAGCAATATCCGCGCCTGGAGGAGACGCAGCTGTCCACCCAAGTGGATCGCCTGCTCTCCAACCAGTCGACGCCCAGCGATGCAGTGCATCATCTGGAGGAGAGCACACGCAAGCTCTACGAGTGGCTGCAGCAGGCCTGCAGCCGCTGCGCCTCCATCACCGACGATCTGGCGCTCTGCAAGCTCATCACGGTGCTCAACGGCATCTTCAAGCGGCAGCTGGAGAACTTCAGTCGCACCCAACGTCAACTCAGCCTCAGCCTGGGCGGTGGCAGCAACACGGCCGCAAACACAGCTCGCAGCGAGAACTGGTCTCTGCTGCAATACACCATGTCCCAGCTGCAGTGCCTGGCGGACTTTCAGCTGCAGCTGCATCAGTTCGAGCAGATGCTGCACGGACGCATGGAGATCGTGGCGAGTCGATTGCAGAAACCCGCAAGTGCTGGTGGCATCAGCATCTACCAAACCTGTGATCATCCAATGCGCACGCAGCTGCTGAACAACATTGCGGATTATGCGACGAAGCGAGCAGAGGCAACCGATAGCCTGGGCATCTTTCCACAGATCTACGCCACGCTGAAGACATATCTCTCCGAGACGCACGACATAACGCTGAACATACTGCTGCAGCCTATCGAGGTGCATCTGGCCCACATATGCCCCCCAGTGGATGCGCACAGCCCCACGGCCGGCATCAACATGCCAGCGTTTAGCTTTGCTCCACAGGAGTGCATCACACAGATTGGCCAATATCTGCTCACCCTGCCGCAGCATCTGGAGCCGCTGCTGCTGTCGCCATCGGCGCTGCTCAAGCAGGCGCTGGAACTGTGCAACATCAAGTACACCCAGGCGATACCCTGTGCCGATGTGCTGCTCTCCCTGGTCGTGGAGCAGTGCTGTGTGCTGTACCAGGTGCAGATACTGCAGATCAAGTCCCTGCCCGCCCCATCTGCCACCCAGCTCAGCGTGGACATCGAGTATCTGTCGAACGTGCTCGAGGAGCTGGGCCTCAGCATTAACCTGCAGCTATCGCAGATTCTGGTGCTGCTCAAGGCAGCTCCCGAGCAGTATCTAAGCCTCAGCGCCGGCTGTGAGCCGCGTCTGGTGACGGCTATACGACAAATGCGAAATATTATATCCACGCAGTAGTTGTAATGTTGCACAAAAAATTGTCTTTATTTATCCTATTATATTCCTATTTATTACAAGTGATAGCACTAAAAACGACTATATTCACACAGTAAATTTAATAAAAAATGTAACTAATAAATAAAACATTTTTTTGAATCTTAACTTCAACGATTAAAAATACGTTCGAAAAAGAATCGTACAATTTAGCAATTTAATATCGCACAGAATATCAAGTTGGTGCTTAGGGCAACATCGATAGTTTTGTCTTCGCTTTTAATTCGTCTGTATTAATTTATAAATTAAAATTAATATTATAAAAA